>BQNB010064758.1:0-35190 GCA_026074375.1 Tanacetum coccineum | reverse complement strand
AAACATACAAATACAATGTATTTTTGGTACGTTTTTAGTCATTTAGGTTCGCTTAATATGAAAAATGGTATGTGTAATTAACGATTTTGGTGAGCAAGTCAGTTATGTTGGTCATTTGGTTTTGCATGTTTTGCATAACCGCATCATTAGCCTTGACATAGCTCTCAAAATCAGTTTTTGACACACTCGAAGCTTGATGAGCTGGAGCTTGGTAAGCTGGGTGTTGATTAACCGGGGGTTGATACATTGGGGCTTGTTGTTGAACCTGGGGTCGTTGGATTTGACCCTGGTTGTAGCCATTCCCACGGTTTTGGTTTTGGTTCCAACGATTTTGATTGTTGGCTTGGCTGTTGTGTTGCATGGGAGGAAAACCGGGTGGTCTGATTTGGTTTGCCATCGGTGGCGGACGGTAACCGGAATTTCCTTGGATGTTATCTCGGTAATTGTTGCTATCGGTAGCCGGACAATTACGATATGAGTGGGCACCACCGCAGGTAACACAACTTTGCTCAACTGCTTTTACGGGAGATACTCCGGAGGTGGAAGCGCTCGTACTCACTTTAGCAACAATGGCTTTGCTTCGGGAGTGACGAACTTTGGACTTGCTCTCGATGATGCTTGAGCAATCAGCGGGCCTTTTGTCCAAAAAGTTACCACCTGCGGCGGAGTTCAAAGAGTCTTGATCATTAACATTTAAGGCATTGTAAAATGTATCAAGTTGGTGAAGCTCCGAGAATCCATGATGTGGACATGCTCGGAGAAGATCTTTGAATCGATCCCAAGCCTCACTAAACGACTCATCAAATCTTTGTTTGAAATTGGTAATTTCGTTCCGAAGATTTGTCGTTTTAGAAGGTGGGAAAAACTGATTTATGAATTTAGCAACGAGGTCATCCCATGTCTGAATTGATCGAGGGGGTTCTTTCTCAAGCCATATCCGGGCTGCCCCCTCGAGAGAGAAAGGAAAAAGCATCAACTTAATTGATGTGGTCGGGACATTAGGATATCTCAAAGTAGAGGTGATTTTATTGAAGTAACGGATGTGGGCATGTGGGTCCTCTTTGTCATGTCCGAAGAACTGCTTGTTCTGGACAAGAGTTAGCAACCCATGCTTGATCTCAAAATTTGCTGCTGCGATTTCAGGAACAACAATTGCGTCCTCGTATCCCTCGGTGGGAGCCTGGAGCAATTCTGCCATAGTTCGATTATCAGCCATCGTATCTTTGGGAGGTTCAACAAGATTCGGAGGAACTTGTTGTTGTTGTTGTTGTTGTCGTAGACGACGAGCTTGAGAACGAGTGCGCATGCACTAAAATAGAGAACAAGAAGAGTATTTTTGGTTTTTCAGTTTATTCACAATCTATTTTAAACGGACAGGAACCTAAAACTAGACAACTTGAACCCAAATAGTCAGAATACTTCACGGTAGCTCCCAAAAAGCAATACAATCAGGTGAGCGGGGGAGTCAGGAAAGAGCGAGGCTCTTTTAGAATAACCTTTTTCCCTTAAGGCGATCCGTAGACCGGGCCTTCCTTTTCCCACTTTATAGTTTGTATTTCTTTTTGAGGTGAGCCGTACCTCGTAAACGACACAGATGGTAAGTTTTAAATCTTTGATTCGAGTTGGGAAATTTGTATTGTTCCACACGTTAGGAACAATTGATAAATTTGGAGTTTATTTTATTTTTTATGGACAATTTTTTATATTTTTGATTTTTTTTATGTTATATATATACTAAAAAAGAAAAGGAAAATATTTTTGTACTTTTATATATTTAATAAGAGAAGAAAATAATATTCACAAACTGAATTTTAACTTCAAAGAAGGGTCTTCAAAAACGAATTACAAACGAATACTCAAATCGATCACAGCCTCCCCGGCAGCGGCGCCAAAAATTGACTCGCGCAAACTTACTCCTTAAAATTTATCTATATATAATATAAATACAACAAGGATCAGAATCCACGAGATCAATGAAACCGGAAGCAGTATAGAGTGTTCCCGGGTCGTTATGTCCCAACGAGGCTAGAGATGGAAAATCGAAAGACGATTGAAGATTGAAGTTTGAATATGACAAGGATGAGATAAGATTGAGCACTAAACCTAATAGGCAAATGAACACAAAGATAATCAAGGAAAAGATACTAGAACAAGCATTAAAGCTAGAAATAGTGAAAACACCTAAAACTTTTAAAGCTAAAACACAAATAAGCTCAAATAAGCTTAAGACAGACAAATAAGCTAAACTAACTCTAAATAAGCAAATTCAGCATGCAATTAAGCTAAATTAACAAGAGAAACACAACAGTACTAACAACAGTACTAACAGTATTAACTACCAGTACTAACTTAGAGTTAGTACTGCTAGCTTTAAGTTAGTACTGCTAGGCTAATAAAACACAAAGAAACAAGAAATAAGCAAATAAGCTAAAACAGAAGTTTAACTACCCAAAATAAGCACTTAAGCATAAGAATAAGCAACCAGAATAGACTATAATGATAAATAAGCTAGAAAACTAAAACTGATAAACTCTTAAAATTATTTTGAAAAGGCAAATAAGTTCTACTGAAGACAGTAAACGAAAATAGGCTTAATCTACTCTAAAAAGCTAAACCAATCTTAAATAAGCAGAAATAATAAGCTGATAAGCTAAAATGAACCACCAGTACTAGCAGTTTTAACTACCAGTACTAACTTGGAGTTAGTACTGCTAGTGTTGAGTTAGTACTGCTACCTTTGAAATCCAAGAAAATGAACTAGCAGTACTAACTTGGAGTTAGTACTGCTTGTTCTAAAAAACTCTTAAAGTTTTCAAAAATCATTTTTCTTTTCATCCTGAGTAAAAACAGATTATCAAATAACAAAATAAGACACTTATAAGCAACTTTCAATCAATAATAAGCACTTAAATAAGCTGAATTAGTCTAACAGTATTAACTAAGAAAGTGATACAAACTATTTTAAAACTAACAATTAAGCAAGATAAGCACTAAACATACTGATAAAGCACAAATAAGTAAACATAAGTAACAAATAAGCACTATATGCAGTTCTGCAGTAAATAAGAACAATAAGAAAAAGAGAAACTTACAGCACCCTTGCTCAAAACAGGGTCAAACAATAAATCTACAAGCTCTAGCTTGCATAAAACAAGCTAGTGAGAGTCCATAAGCCCATCCAGAACTGGCTTATCATCCATAAAGTAAGTTGTGGTGTATTTGAGAGTGATTTTTGTGATTTTCTCTTAACTACTTAACCTTTTATTTTTACTTAATGAAAACAGCTTATAAGTAAGCTGTGTAAACTTACTTATTAAGGCTCTTATTAATAAGCTGTACTGTGGCTTTTTGGAACACAAAAACAATACAATGATTTAAGAAACTTAACTTTTGGAATTGTAAATTGATTTAAAACCTCAAACTTGCATTAAAACTTAAAAGTGTTACAAAGCTGAATGTAGAAGCTGTAAATGACTTAAAATAAACTGAAAATAAGCTAAATTATTTTTTTGATTAAGAACTAAGAACTAGATTGCCTCAAAGGCTTACAAAAGGCTCTATTTATAGCCGAAGTCTTCAACTTGCAGCTTGTGTTTCTTTGTAGAGATAAAAACAAATGTGCTTGTTGTGTGAGGTAAGTCTTAAAGCAAATCCCAGCCTTTGATTTCTTTTGAGCTTCTTTGGAGTCAATCTCAGCCATTGAAGATACTTGGGAAAGGTGAGGGATTGCCAACATGGCCTTTATACAGCTGGGGGGGGAAATAGTAGGGTGGATGAAATGATTTTGGCTAGGGTGTCGAGTGGTTTTGCAGGGAAGAAGTATGGGAGGACATCCAAGTTGTACCTGGGTTTGTTGGGCGGGAAAGATTGCTTTTTGGGGAAGTTGGCAGAATGGTCCCCTAAAGTTATATAACTTCAATGCAATCTTTGCCCGGTTTGCAATTTTGACCCTTGTCTTTTTATCTTTTGCAATACAACTTGGGGTTTGGCAATTTTAGTCCCCCAAGTTGTATAACTTCAATGTGGTTGACTTTAGACTTTGACTTGACTTGGTCTTTTCCATCCCTTGCTTGGTTTTGTTTGTTTTGGCTCTTTTTCTTGAATCTCTGATTCCTTCCTGCATAATACAAATGCAAAAGCATACAAATACAATGTATTTTTAGTACGTTTTTAGTCTTTTAAGTCCGTTTTAATGGAAAATGGTATGTGTAATTAAACACATACCATAAAGGTATAAACTATCTTGGGTATCAATAATGGATACCCGAATTCCTATAGATCTAAAGAAGAACCTCACATTTTTAGGGTGGAATTTTGAGGGTTTTTGTGCTAGTCATATAAATTCCTATCCATGAGACGCTAATAATACTCGTTTTTCGTCGGTATGTGTCATAAAAAATATTAAATTTGGGTCAAAATTACTTTTATCTATGTTTCGATATAATACCCTGATGTGCTATCGTGTAGGGTCAATTTATTGATTACCAAGTTTTAAATTTATATTTAGCCGACTTATCCTAAAGCAACACTTTAACGGGTAGTGTACCCGATCGATGAGAGTTTCGTGGTAAGTAGAGTGTCGATCACTAAGAGCGAAGTTAAATATCAATTTATTTATTATACTTGGTTTTTCTAATTAAGTTTAGTCTAATCTATCCTAAACCTATGCTAACCTATGTTAATCCTAAATCTAATGGAAAATGGGGTTTTCAGCCTAAGAGACTGGCACAAATTCGGTGGTGACTAAAACCAATTCAAGATACTTTAACCCACGTAAGCAAATTAACAGAGAATAAAAGAGCGGTCTAGCCAAATATAAGAAAACTGTATTAACCAATATTAATCCAATCAGAATGTTGGTTTGTTATTAGTGCAATGAATAATTATATTGAAGTCGGCAAGTCATTCTTTAAGACTTAGGCGGAGACTTCTTCCTAAACCTAGATACTTAGAATTCTGTCACAAATGAACACAATCTGTACAAAAAGCATCTTTATTTGCTGATTATAATCTATCTTATGGATTAAGGCATTAGTGATCTTGTTACACCCTAGCTCATAGAGACGTTACCCACTTACTGCTTAATGGCAATTCATACACTAGTAGTCCACTAACCAAGTCTTTACCAAATGATTAGAACGTACTAGTTGATACTAAGGTCACCTTATGGCCCAACTAAGCTCACAATCAAAGGGTGAAGATAGGTGATTCGATGATAATATATATATAATATATATAAGCAAACACTCAACCAATCTCCTTTGACCAAGGCAAGAAGTCAAAATTCACTAAATAAAATATATATGTTTCCGGAAGTTTGATTTCCCGGGTCGTTTTGTCCCAACGAGGCTTGAATGGAAAATCAAAAGACGAATTGATGATCGGTGTTTGAATATGACTAAATTATGATGGGTTTTCTATTTCTACCAATTAAATATGCAAAAACGATTAAATCAACATACATAAAAAAAACGCAAAAGCTATAAAACGTAAAACCTAAAACTCAACACGAACAACGAGGAGGCTAAGAAATCAAAATTTTGCAAATTAAAACCCTAAAAAACAAATTTAAAAGCTAAAATAGATTCTAAATGACAAATAACAAAGTTAAAAAAAACTAGACTGAAAACGGAGGTCGTTTGACCCAAAAACGAGTCAAGACAAGAACGGGGTCAAAACCCGTTCTTTAAAAATAAATTTTTTGAAAAATCAACCTTACAGAAACTTTTATATTTTTCCTACAAAGTCATATGAAAAAAAAAAAATTAAAAAAAAGTTTATATTTTTTGATTAAAATTTTATTTTTTATGATTTTTTAAAGTTTAAAAAGAAAATAAATTATAAAAAATACTAAAAGTTTATAAAAGATTCTGAAAATTTATAACAAAATAGTTTCAACTATTTAAAACCTAGGAAAAATAAGAAAGCTGAAAAAGCAAATCAAATAAGCAGTTAAAATAAGCTAAAAGGGCTGAAAGGCTAAACTGCTAACAAAGGCATAAGAGGAAATTGTTTGCAATAGATTTCAGAAAAGTCCCAAGGGCGCTGTGTGTAGTCAAATGTTTGTGTATAAGTGCAGCTATAGAAGGGGGAGGTCATGGGTTCGAATTCCATGCCTCACCCTTTTTCAAAAACATATTTTTTTTTTTAAAAACTTTTTTACACAAACATAAAGAACACATAAAAATAAGGCTTTTTCACAACTACAACTTTTTCTGAATCCTACAAATAAGCAGAGAAAATAAGCAAAGACTTGGGGCAGTTTCTACTTTCTACACTAAAACTACAAAAAGCTACTGCCATACACTAAACGGGTAAATAAGCTAGGAAAAGTGAATAATAAGCACAAACAGCTAGTTAACTAAACCTAATAAGCTACAATGAACACAAATAAACTAAAAACAATAAGCAGATAAGCCATAAACAGCAAATAGGCTATTGGCCTAAACTGCATGCAAGCAGTCTTAAGAGACACTATTTGGGGCTTAAGAACAAGCACTAAAAGTGGGTCTAAGGGCTCAAGGCTTATGGGGCTTATAGAACAGCTTATGGGCTTTCTAGAAATGCAAAGGAAACAGAATTTGGAAAACAAATCAGCCAAGAAAAAAAAAGCCACTAAACCTGCTGTTTGCACCAGGGGAAATGCTTTTTGGTTTCAACAAGGGCACAATAGGCTTAAAATTAAGCTGGAAAAAAAAAACATAAAACCTAAGATTAGTCTAGAACCAGATAAATTACATGCACCTAAATGAGCTAAAATGACTAAACATCAGAACTCAAAACTAATGGAAAGTTTAGTGTAAAGGCTTGCAGAACTTAGGACTGATAAAAACTTTATTGAAACTAGGACATATATTTATACTCAAAATGCAAAGACCGAAAGTACACCTAAGCCTTTTATTTCCTGCTTAGTCAATCATTAGTGATAAACAACCTATGAAAACAAACATAATCAAAAGTGAGTCAAATAAGTGGAACTAAAAACCTAACTTAACCACAGATTCAACCCATGGTTTCTACAAACTTAAGTTTTGATATTTTAACCATTAAAAAAACGAAATTACTGACCAATACACCTTAATTTAATAGCTAAAACAACTCAGTAAACTAGAAAGCATTTTCAACTTGTTTTAACAAACACCGTTTTGACCCTTAACCAAACAAAAATAGTCACCCCCTTATTAACAATCATTTTTTGTATTTTTGAACTATAACACAGTAAGGTGTGAGGGAAATAAGAACTAGTGATCATAAAAAGGACACATTAAGCATTTATAAACACTAAATAAGCACAGAAAAGCAAGCACAATAATCCAACAGTTTTAAAAGCATAAAACACAGATTTTTGATAAAACTTAAATTTTCCTTAAAAAGCAAAGGTTGACAAGACTGAGAAGTAAAATGACAGAAATTAAATTGCATAAAACTTAAAAAAAAAACATTCAAATTAAAACTAAAGCTACTCCTCGATGATCTTTTTTTCATTTTCTTTGTCTTCTTTCTTTTATAGCTGAATGTTTGTGCTTGTTGTGCTAGTTTTGTGAGATGAATCCATACTCAATCCTAGCCCTTGAAATGCCTTGGTACCCAAACCTTTGATCCTGGCCCTTGATGTGTTGTGGTGTCCACGGATTGCCAAGGTGGCAATGGTTTCATGTGATGGGGGAAATTATGGAGTGGGGGAAAGATTATCCTAGGGAGGGTAGTTATGGTTGCAGGTAAAAGGAAAGGAAGAAAACCTGTGACCTTTAATGGGGTTTTGAGCTAGGGCGGGAAAAATTGGTTATAAATCGTTTTAGGGATGTAGGAGGATGTGTTTGGTGGGTTGGCACAAATGAACCCTCAACTTGTGTAAGAGTTTAACATGAAAGGTCCTTGTGATGATATAACATTTAAGAAGTGGCAGGATTGGTCCCTCAGGGTTAATTGTGGTTTTGCATTTTTCGTCCTTTTGGTAATACAAGGTTGAGGGTTTGGCAGAAATGCCCCCTCAACCTTATATCTCTAATTGCAATTTTAGTCCCCTTTTTGGTAAATAACAAGTATGAAGGGAGTGGCAGGAATGCCCCCTCTACTTGTATTTTAACTAAATTACAAATTCATCTATGTCTTTTTTGTTTCCTTTGTATATAGACTTTGGGAAATTGGCAATTAACCGTCCCTCAAGTTAATAGTTTTCTCTGCTTCACTCTCTGAGTTGACTCAGACTTTGACTGTTGGACTTGATTGGCACTTTTGGCTTCAATTTGGCTGTTGTCCTTCACACACATTTCCATTCTGTGCTTTAGTTTTGTCGTTTTTTGTCTTTGTTTTTTTTGTCCTTTGTGAATATCCGTTGTCTCTGCACACCAAATGCAAAACAAACATATATTTGGCAATTTCTGTTTGTTTTTGGTCTTTTAATTCCGTTTTTAATGGAAAAAGGTATGTGTAATTTAGCACATACCAATAGGTCGTTAATTATGATCCTATTGATCTAGATGTATAAATTACTATATAGAGAGCTATCCCGGTATCTAGATTACTTGGTCCATATCACTAGATCCAGTTAAATGATAGGTCGCATACAAAAGTACGTAAACAAGTATAAACTGATAAAGATAAACAAGTAATTCAACGATAAATTAAGAAATCAAGATAAATAAACCAAAAATTAAGATCTTCATAAAAATGGCTAATACTCGAAGGTATTAGCCTTCAAACGCATAATTAATACAAGAGTAATGATTTAGCCAATGTAAACTAATCGAGTTAACGAATGATACCAAAAACTGAACGATTACAAAAGTATAAGAAATTACATGTTGTCTCCTATAGAATGAATCGCGTTGCTCGACCTCTTCTGCTCTTTTTCTCCTCTGAAAATCAACTTTTATGGTTTAGGTATCGAGAATATGATTTAGCACCGTGAAAACTTCATTTATAAATGAGTTTTTTCTATTTATAAGGCTCTAAAGTCATTGTCAGATATGGCGTATCCAAGGTGTTGGATACGACGTATTGGGAATTTCTTTAAGTAGGGACCACGTTTGATATCTTCCATAATATTTTTTCCCATATAGCTTGAATACGGTGTATTGGTCTTCCTGGATATGGCGTATTGGATCTTGTGGTCTTCATGGTCTTTGGTGAGTGCAGGCACAAATACACCGTATCTTCCTTGATGGACACGGCGTATTGGTCGTCAGAACAGTAATCTTCAAAATATATTTGTTTAAGCTCCAGAATGCGTGCCTTTAGTCAATATTAACAATAGTCCATAATTACTGCAATTCTCAAATATGAACGATTAAGTAACAATTCTTTGCAACAATTATACAAAATAGGTTAATTACATGGGATAAATGATGCTATAAAATAGACGTTTTTTTGATGTCATCAAATATCCCCCTACTTGAATCCTACTTGTCCTCAAGTAGCCTTTAGAAGTTTATTAAAATGTATCCCAAGGTATTTTTCCGTTTAAGCATTTATTTGATCTATTACAAGTACGCAACCAAACACCTCACGAAATAGGAAGATGAAAACACTCAAATCACTCAACTAATCTACGTGGAAACATGTAACTAATTCGCTCAATTGCTCGGTCGTGACGAGTATTCTATCATAGGCTTGGCAAGGATACACAT
The DNA here is from genome assembly GCA_026074375.1 of Tanacetum coccineum. NCBI lineage: Eukaryota > Viridiplantae > Streptophyta > Magnoliopsida > Asterales > Asteraceae > Tanacetum > Tanacetum coccineum. The sequence continues at coordinate 25,561 of BQNB010064758.1, read as the reverse complement.
CTCCACCACTAGAGCTAAGGAGTAAAAAGTTTATAAAGGTAAAATGGGTTTACTTTTATTTGTAATAAAGGCTTAGGTTGATTACTCTAACTAATCTTTAACCGATACTAATATTTCAGGAGGCGACAAAGACCACACAATATTCACACACCGTAGCGACAGATAGACACATGTGACTTCTTCCACAAGATCCCACCCTCGAATATAAGCTAAAGAGTAGGACTAGTTAAAGAAAGGAATATAGGTATGGATCTTCTAACTATCACCAACCGTAATCACCAACACAGGCAGCTGAGACATGCATACAATGGCCGTAACGACGAATAGACTGCACAACGGCTCAGAGCGAATCGATCAAAAAATCCTCATTCCGCGTAAAACCATGGTTAATGATTAGAAAGGGAATTAAATTGTTGTTAAAAACTAAATTAACAAAACAAATAACTAGGTCCCAATATATAAGTTGCTAACACATTTTCCTCTTCCCCAACCGTTAAACCAATGAAAAAAGAACGCAAGATTTTACAACACGGCTAGATCCATTGATCAAAACACAACCAAAGTTGGTGTTCCCGTAGCGATCAACTTCCCAATCATCCCATACTTTACAAACTTTTACAAGACAAGTGGCAATATCTACGACTTTATACAATACTTTACATCGTTGATTTTTAAGACGTATCAATGAATAATCGACCCTTCATATAATTCCTTCGGTCTAAGATCTTGCGATTATCTCTAAACTTTCCTTCTTTTTTTGTTGCGATTTTTCTAATTTTTTCAATTTTTTTGCTAACACTATACTACGAAACTCGGTGTAATTTCACCATCTTCACGATCATAATAACTCCGGATAATTCCTTCGGTAATTCTTCGTTCTTCGGACTACAATAATTATGTTGGAAGTAAAATCTACATGGAGTTTTGACTACTTTTTACATTCCCATTTGCAATGTGCAAATTTCTTCCCAACCGTACCAAAGATAGAAAATGACACAAGACACAGGAAATACATACTTTACACTTTAAGCAACTAGCAACTGATAAATGGACATAATCAAACAGGGTATGCTAAGGTGTAACGAAACAGTTAATTGGTGTAATTCCTAAAGGATTGGCTCTACAAGTTGTTCTAGGGATATCTTACTCTTAAAATGAGAGTAAACAAAGGGTTTATACTGGGATTAACTAACCAGTGTAGTTAGTTAATAAATAACATGTAAAGGCTTTTTGGGTGTAATCCTAAAAAAATTACCAATTTAAACAAGTTACTCAATCTAAATCCATAGTACTCATTATTGTGGTCTCGAATAGATATACCAAGCCAAGTTCTAAAGTCTACAACATCACCAGCACACTCATAATTTTGTAGAATTTGGGTAAACATTTGGAAACGGATAAGGTTAAATACTCACAATATCTAACAAGGGTTATTGTGTGCGGGTTATGTATCAAGTAATTTCACAAAAGTATGCTTGAATTTTTTTTAAATTTAAGCATAATTTAAGCATTTTAGTGTGAAAATAGGACAAGTATCATTCTAATTCCCATCCCCCACTTGAATTATACAACGTCCTCGTTGTATGGATAAAACATTAAAAACAGGAATTAAAAAGAATTAGAATGAGAAACTCCCCTGATATTTTGCTCGGTAGATTCTCCATGTTGAGTTTATGAGCAAGATTGTGTGTGTGAAAGCGGGTTTGAATCCTAGCACGAACGGCACACACACAGAGTTCCAGATGATTGATACTTCACCAACTTCGTCGATTTCTTTTTGCATCGAGGTCCTGTGCAAATTATAGAAAAAACATGCAAAATCCTATCTCGGGTATCTACGGTTAATTTAAACTAAACTAAATAAAACTATACAGGAGACCGATACGCTGTATCCATAAAATGGAATACGCCATATTGAAGAACCTGTAAAAAGTATCTAAATAACGGTCTTGTTGATACGCCGTATCATGTGCATGAATACGCCGTATTGACAGAACTGACAATAAAGTTTAAAATGCATAAAAGTAAAGGACTGATAATGTCCAGAAATTAACTACGCCGTATGGTATGGAGCGGTTACGCCGTATTGATGTCTTGGGAAGACCTACACGGCAAAAAATAAATAACAATCCGGTTGTCTCCCGGGAATCAATTTTGTTTACTAAGCGAAGTCTTTATATTTAGATTCTTTTTCCTATCCTTCTTCTCATCGATGCATGTTCACTTTCCATCCGTTGTCCTTTTTCTGATTTTTTTGGTAGATATGAGACAACACTTCTTTGTTTCTTTCCCACAGCATTCAACTATATTTTACAACCTTCTTAATAGCAATGTATTCTTCGTATTGCTCCAAGTGGAATATTTAATAGCTTCAAACTTATCTGCTTGCATACCCTTCTTGTTTGGTTGCTCCATCATTAAATTGATGTAATATTAGCTGCATTTTGCGTTTCCGACTGACCTTGTTCATCACCAATGTTGTCTTTCACATATCTAACCCTTGATATTAGATAAGCTTGAAGAAATAGTCCACTATGGTGTCATTACTAACTTAAGGATTATGCCTTCCATTCGTCTTTTAGAAACCCAACTTCCATTTTCCAAGCAGGGAATTTATACCTTTTTTAGTCTTCCTTCCATCTACTTTCCCAATGGTAATCAAGACGATTTTACCTCGTTATAAGATTCAAGTGGATCAATACCCCCATTATTCCTTCGTCTAACATTTTCTTCTTCCTCCATCGTGAAGATCTGGGTAGAATTCCAGAAAAATTTCTCAACAAGTTCTTCCCAACGATGAAAAATTTTATCCTTCCCCGATCGGTTATCCATCATTGGTCCGCGTCCATTACTAGGAAAGAGGAAAACCTTCATTCAACCGATGGGAGTCCTGATATTGTGCCTTTAATTACACATATCTTTTAATAACCTCTAGAAAAACGAGCTTATATGACCAAAATAAGACAAAAACAGCCAAATATTAGTATGTTTTGCTTTTGGTGTTGTGCAGGAACGTATATCTCACAAAAAGGACGAAAAAACCAATCAAAAAAGGGAATCAAAACAGGACACGGATGGAAAAGTGTGTGAGACCGAAAGCCAAATCAAAGAAAAGTCTACTCCTAAAGAAAAGGAAAGAAAAATATTAAAAACTTGAGGTGGTCAAAAATGCCAACCCCTAATTATATTATCATATAAACCACGGGGGCTGATTATGCCAATTTGGGGAACTTCATTTATAAAAGAAAGAAAAGGGGAAATAAAGAATGAAAAGAAGAGTGATGTGGAGGGGCCTTTCTTGTACACAAACCAAACATTCCTTTAATCATCTTCAACCTCTCTCTGTCACAACCCAACTTGTATAAACCCTTTCCCCAGCTTTCCCGCCAATACCAAAACCAGCCAGCACCCTGTTTTTGCTCCCATACTTCTCTGCAAAAAAATCACTCAACACCCTACTACTACCACACGTATACCTCCCCAGGGCTTTATAAAGTCCATGTTGGCAATTCCCTCCCATTCCAAAAAGCATTTTCGATGGCTGAGATTGTCTCCAAAGAAGCTCAAAAGAAATCAAAGGCTGGGATTTGCTTTAGATTCACCTCACACAACTAGCACACTTGGTTTTATCTCTCCAAAGTAGCACAAGCTGCAAGTCCAAGACTTTGGCTATAAATAGAGATTTTTGTAAGCCTTTGAGCTATCTAGTTTTTAGTTTTGAGTAATCAGTAGTTTTTAAATAATTTTAGTTTTTAAGTCATTTACAGCTTTTACTTTCAGCTTTGTAACATTTTCAAGTTTTAATGCAAGTTTGAGTTTTCAAGTCAATTTACCATTTCAAGTGTTAAGTTTCTTCATTGTGTTGTTTTGTGTTTAAAAAGCTCTCAACACAGCTTGTTTATAAGCTGCTCTAATTAAGTAATTAAAAAGAATAAGTAGTTAAGAGAAAATTACAAAAATCACTCTCAACATATACCACAACTTATGTTATAGGATGATAAGCCAGTTTCAGGATGGGCATATGACTCCTCACTATATAGCTTGTTTTATTCAAGTCTAGAGCTTTGTAGAATCATATGTTTGAACCCTGTTTTTGAGCAATGGTGTTGTAAAGTCTCTCTTTTTCGTACTTAACTTATCTATTGCAAACTGCTAGTTTCAATTTATTTTGCTTACTTTTAAAAGCCCAGCCAGTATTAACTTAAGCCTAGCAGTATTAACTTAAGCCTAGCAGTATTAACTTAAGCCTAGCAGTATTAACTTAAGCCTAGCAGTATTAACTTAAGCCTAGCAGTATTAACTTTAAGCCTAGGCAGTATTTAACTAATGCCCAGCAGTATTAACTTTTAACTAGCGGTACAAACTCCCAAGGTAGTATCCAGTAGTACAATCATTTTTTGAACTCACTTTTTAGGTTAAGTAAGATTGGTTTTTGGTTATGATTTTTTGAACATAATCTCATTGGAGGGTGTAACTAAATCTGTTTTGAGGTTTTGTTTAAGTTTTGGAGCTTATTTCAAGTAGCTATTTTAGGTCTAACATGCTTAATTTTCATTAAAATCCAAAAAATAGTAAGTGTAGCCATTTGTCGTTATTTTCTTATTTCAGTGGCTTATTTAAAAAAGTGAATAGTGGGCTTAATAAGAACTCATTTAGTGAGCTTATTTCACAAAAAGCCCCCCTTTTCAGTTTGGCTTATAGGTGATTTAGCTTATTTTTTAGTTGGCTTATTATGAAAATTTTAGAGTTTACTACTTTTTGAAGCAAAAAAAAAAAATTGTATTAAGTTTAAGTTGTGTTTTGGTTGAAAAAAGATTTTTGGAATCATATTAAGCAACATATAAAGCAGTTCCAAAACATCTCTCCTTTTCGAATTTGAGCTTATTTTGATTTGTAGTGTCCAAAATAACAAAAAACCAAAAGATTTGAACAACTTTCTGCAATCAGCAGCTTATTTGGCTTTTTGGGAGCATATAAAGTGCTTATTTAGGCAAGGTTCTTTATTAAAGTTTGCTTAAAAAATGTTTGAAACAACTTTCGGTGTTTTGTGTTTTGGCTAAAAAACGACTTTTGTAAAAGATTGAGCACGTTTTGAGGTCGTAGGACTAAAACCGGGATTGTAGCTTTTTAGCTCTATGCCATTCTGGTTATTCTATTGCTTATTCTTACTCCGTTAAGTTCTTATTAGGGTTAGGTAAACTCTGTTTTGTTTTATTTGCTTATTTCTCGTTTCATTTGTGTTGTTGTTAAAGCTAGGCGGTACGTAACTTTTAAACTAGCAGTTACTAACTCCAAAGTTAGTACTGTGTTAGTTAAAACTATTAGTACTAGGTTTATACTGCTGTATTTTCCTTGCTTAGGTTTAGCTTAATTGCATTTTGAAATTTACTTTATTTAGAGGTCATTAGCTTATTTGATTTGTCTTAAGTTTATTTGAGCTTACTTGTGTTTTAGTGTAAAAGTTTTTAGTATTTTTCCCAATTCTAGCTTTTATTCTTGTTCTAGCTTATGTTCTTTGTTTATTTTTATATACATTTGCTTATCAGTGTTAGTTCCAAATCATAACCTCATCCTTGTCATATTCAAACTCCAATCATCATTCGTGACTCGATATTCCATCTCTAGCCTCGTTGGGACATAACGACCCGGGAACACTCTATACTGCTTCTCGGTACTTTTGTGGAATTTGACCTTTTGCCTTGGTCAAGGGCATTCGGTTAGGATCTGTATTAGGGTTGCTATATAAGTGTATACCTAACCACGAATCAATTTTTGGCGCCGTTGCCGGGGAGGCATTTGCTACGATTGTTATCCGACTTTGATCTGAACTTGTCTTATTGTTAATATATCATATTAAAAAACACAAAAATATTTTTCTTTTCTTTTTATTAGTACATATCATATAAAAATTAAAAAACCAAAAAAATCAAAAATATAAAAAAATTGTCCATAAAAATTAAAATTCACTAATTGGTAAAATACCAAAATATAATATTCTCCACTGAGGTATTATCATAATAAGTTCCGGTGAACTACTGAGTTCCCAATCGAACCAAAGATTTAAAACTTGCCTTCTGTGTCACTTACGATATACGGCTCACCTCATTCTGATTGACAAACTATAAAGTGGGTATAAGGAGGGTTGTTCCTAGGAACTACGACCCGAAAGGAGAAATAAGCTTCGCGCTATTCCTACTCCTCCGCTCACCTGTGCGTTTTTCATTCTGAGAGCTACCGTGAAGTAAGATCGATTATTTGGCTTAAGTTGTCTATCTCTTGTCCGTTTAAAATAGATTGTGAATATATTTTAAATCCAAAAATCCAAAAAAATTAGTGTAACTTCTTTTTTATTTCCATTTTGTGCATGCGCACTCGATCTCAGTCCCGTGAGCAGCAGGAAACCTTAACCAAAGAACCCTTAGATCACAAGCCCAGAACCAAAGTAACTTCCTTTTGTTTTTATATCAACTATAGAACCTAAGAATGTGAATGAAGCATTAGGAGATAAAAGTTGGATAGTCGCCATGCAAGAAGAATTAAATCAATTCGTTGCTAATGACGTTTGGGAGTTATTTTCCTCACCTAAGAAATAATACAATCAAAAGGAACTAAGTGGGATTTAGAACTAAATTAGACGAGAACGGTAATTGTTTTTCTCGAAATAAGCTAGGTTTTAGTTGCTCAAGGCTACAACCAACAAGAGGGCATCGATTATGATGAAACTTATGCCCCGGTTGCTAGACTTGAGTCCATTAGAATATTATTAGCTTATGCTTGTGCCTTAGATTTTAAACTATTCCAAATGGATGTAAAAAGTGCATTCCTATAGTTTTACATCAATGAGGATGTATACGTGCACAGAATACCTCCATGATCTTTGATGTTCGAAAACCGCGATCATTTATAAATTCAAGAAAGCTATATATGGGTCTAAACAAGTACATAAAGCTTGGTATGAATAGATAAAATTTTCCATATTACACATGAATATAAAATTGGGATGGTAGATAACACTCTTTTTAACGAAGAAAAAAAGTTCAAATCATCATCATTGTTCAAATATATGTCCGATGACATTATAATCGGGAATTCCGATTTTCCAAGTCAAGTGTAGATGAATTTGTCAAAAACATGCAAGACGAGTTTTCGATGATAAAGCATGATGGTAACTAAACTTCTTCCTTGGATTACAAATAAAACAAATGTGAAAGAAGGTAAGTTTCTTTAATCAATCTAAGTATATTAAAGAAATGCTTAAGAAATTTGGTCTAGAAGAGTCTGTGGAAAACTAGAAGGGGGGTTGAATAGTTTACCACTTTTTAATTTAAGATTTTAAAGTGTTTATAAAAATTCTAGATTCGACTTTATGTGAATTCAACACTTGCACAAATGAATAGTATACTTATCTAAACAATCAATATGATAGTATGAAAAAATAATGTAAGACAAAAGATAAGAGTAAGAACAATCAAACCACAATGCGAGGATTTATAGTGGTTCGGTAACGAAGCACCTCTTCGCCCAACACCACTCCTCGAGCACCTAACTCGAGAGTTTTCTTTACTATGTCAACAAGCTCCCTTATGGCGGAGAAAACCTTACACAACTTTCGCATATCTTGATTTCTGACATTAAGCAAGATGTCGAGTTCTAATCTTAGCTAGAACCAATCTACCACAACTTTACTACACAACTTGACTTCACGACTTGATCACGACTACACAAATTCTCCACACCTTAGTTTTCTTCACACCACCACTTCACCAAGCCACTACTATAATCACACCTAACTAACACTACTAGGAAAGATCACCAAGATCTAACTATACTTACAACAATCACCAAGATCTAACAACTACACAACTTTACAAGATTTACAAATGATTTACAAGTTATGATATGGATGCAATAAGATTGCAACAACACACAAATGTGTAATACTTCTTCACTTGATGATGAAAGTATTCTTCTCTTGCTCTTGAGGAATTGAGCTTGAATCACTTGGAAACAAAGCTTTATGATTAGATGATCAAAGGATTTTAATAAGATGTGTGGGCTGTTTTAAAACAGAAAGAATGAGTGTAAAAAGTGAGAAAATAGTGGGGAAAAGTTTAGTATTTATAGGACAAACTGGAGGAGCGTCTACCTATGGGCGGTCCCCTTAAATAGGTGGGCGGTCCCCTTAGAATTAAGGGGGCCGCCCTAGACTGGGCGCTCCCCATTTTGTCCTAGGCGCTCCCCGGTTTGTCTTTTGTGTAGGGGGGATTTTCTGAAACTTTTCTAGCCGTTTTAGGTCCGAAAATTTAAATTTCAAAATGTTTATTTTGAATAAAACATTTCTTTTAATTGTAGAAAATGTTTTGTAATGTTTATAAAAATGTTTACAACATTTTATAAAAGTGTGAGGTTGAATAAAAATTTCCTTTGATCATAAAATGCATTAAGCATTTATTTATTCATACCTTTAAGTGATATAATTTTCGAAATGAAATTTTACTACTAATTACTTGTTTACATTTAATTTTACATTGAACGTTTTTATATTTTGTGATTATCAAAACGTAAAGATGTGAAAAATATTAATAATGTTCGCTCTAGTTGTTTTTCCTGCAGCGACCGTTGTGATGACACTAGCCTAACACGGGGAGGTGATACGAGGTATTTAGGATCATTTGCTAAAGGTGCTCATACAGGAGGAGTTGAGGGCTCTGAGGGATAGGGTAGATGTTGCTGAGGCGGAGAGTGCTTCTCTGCGTGCTACGATTAGGACGATTGGGGCAGTCGAGATGGTTCTTCGTAACCGTATGAGGGATGAAAGACAGACTCGTATTGAGATTGAGCTTCAGTTGGCTTCAGTTCAGGAATCCCACCGTCAGGACCGAGAGGACTTCAAGAAACTCAAGTATTTAATGACCAGACGGTACGGATATCGCTTATAGATATGTTGCTATTTATGTATTGACTAGTACTGGAGATTTGTAGTATTAAGAAACCATGTAGTATTTTAGTGAGAAAGCAATGAAATCAATTATCTATCAAATTAGTGTGTTGTGAAAATGTCGACAATTTTACTTTAATTCACTATTTCATTCATGCAAGTCACTCCCTAAAAACATTATAACCTAATAAGCATTTTTCGTCATCTTATAAAACATTTAACTATCACATGATAAACCATTTTACTATCATTAACAAACTATTTCACTAATATTTTATAAACGACCTTACAATCATTTTACCATCACCTTATAAACTGTCTCGTTATTGATTTACAAAACAATAAACTACATTGCTTTCATCATATAAACTATTATTTTGCACCATTTTGACGAAAATGAGCATTGCATCGTTAGCCCTCAAATATACATAGCCTGAACACCTATGTATAATTCAGGCTGGACCATGCCATGCTGAGAGTAGTCACCATAAAACTTTTGTCATTAATCCAATTTTCTACTTACATCCTTGAAAAGCAAAGTTTTGTGTGCGTATTCATAAAACGCGTTTACTTCGAGAAGTCGAATTAGTAACCATAGCAACTAGGTAGACCTTTACGTCATCTTATTATAGGAAGTCGACCAAACCCTAAAAGTCTTTAGGATATAAACAAGGAGTTAAAAACATTAAGATATAAAGTTGGTTAGCGCATATTTGGAGGTTTAGGATAAGAACCCGTACCTCTTCATCAACACCACTTCGGAAGGCAACACAAACTGAATTTCAGAACGAAATTCTTTTAACACGGAGAAACTGTAACAATTCACATTTTCATGTCATTTTACGTCAATAAATATTCAACCATTTTTTAACACTTTTAAATTTTTATCGTTTAGTCAAATCACGTAAACTAAAAATCAACATTCAACGTAAACCATCATTAAACAAATAAAAGTTTATGTCAAAGAAGTGTTATATAATTATTACGAAGATAATTTATAACTTTTCACTTGTTATTTTTATTGGTTACGTAAAACGTTTACGTTTCGCAATAAATTACGTTTATGCATGCATGGAAGTACCAATACCCTACTATACTTCAACAAATACCCACCATTATACCCAATACTCAGAAATTATATCATTTTTACACAAATAAAACACTATGTCCAGTTACACCCTTAATCAACACAAGATTGATATTCAAAATACCTCTTTGGAAATTACCATGTGCTTAGGTACCATGTCCTTACACTAGTCACTTCTAATTCACATAGGGAGGAGGAGAGCACTTGTCCTTTGTTAACCTTAAAACCATTCCTAAGTCCATGGTTTTACTTAGTGGTTTGGTAGATATTTCTACTATAAATAGAGCCCTAATGCAAGCCTTTATTCACACACTTATCTCTTGTAAACAAAATCAAATTTCTTTCTCTTGTTTCTCTCTAAAAACTTACGGCAAGATTTGGGTACCAAAAGGGTTTCATAGTTTTTATTTCTACAACAATACAAGTATACAAGGGTTGATTCTAAGGTGTATCAAATTGGTTTTCAAGTTAAGGGTTTTGTTTTGGAAGCAAAGGTTATACACATTAAGTTAAAGTTTTCATTGGATTAGTGTGTTCATCATCTTCATCTTCACTCAAGGTTATCATAAAATTCCTACACTTTGATTCTAATTAATTTATTCATATACATACATATTTATTATCTTGTTAAATCATCATTTAGTTATTATTTTATAAAGTTTATAAAATAAAAAAAATTATACATAATCAAGAAAACACATATTCATGGTGAAAAGATGTTTAAAATACGTTAGAATGCAAGAACATATTAGATAATTTATATAATTAATTGTTGGATTAATTTTTACAAAGTTTATTTATATAGTTTATAAATAAATAATTATTTTAAACATTTTATTTGCACATGTTGGACATAAATTAGAGAACTATAATTACACACATATTGTTGTATTGGACAAGTTAAAGGACTTTAATAAAATAAAAAAAATACAAAATAAAATAAAATATAAAAAAAAAAAAATTTTATAAAAGAAAATCATAAAAATAAATATGTATAATTAATTAACTCTTGGTAAAATTTATAAAAACACGTTTATAAATTTATATTTCGGGACTGTTTGTTTAGATTCTGTGTAGCATGAATTTTTATGCAAAGTTTAAACCTGATATTAAAATATTACGTTTCAAGACGATTCCGAATATAGAAGGTTTTGACAATGGCAGTTTCAGCCCTTGGTGTTTTTAAGAGAAAAACAGTTTTGTATAATTACAAATTTAGTCCCTATGTTTTACAAAAGAAAGTTTTGGGCTTTTATTGGGCTTGGGTTTGTGTATTGGGCCCAATTGGGTTTAGGCTTATGTTATTGGGCTTTTTAAGGCCCAATAAGGTTTGGGTGGGTTTTGTGTGTACAATGGCTGAGATTGGCTTGTTCAAGGGCTAGGATCGGGCCTTCAAAGTCTTCATAGTCTCTGTCAATTGCACACAAATGGGCTGTTGTCATTGATTGAGGGCCCATTTGGTCTTCACAGTCTTCATTAATATACTATTGGGCTTTCCCGGCCCATCAGATGGGTTGAGATTGCAACCAATAGTATTCTTCAATTACGGCTCCGGTTTTGACTGTTAATTTGTTGAGTTGACTTTGACTTTGACTTTTCTGGTCTTTGGCTTTGATTTGGCTTTGTCCTTCACAGCTTTTCCATTCCGAGTCCAGTTTTGTCGTTTTGGCTTTGTTTTTCGTCCTTTTCTTGGTTATCCGTTCCTGCACAATACATTTAGCAAAACAAGCGTATCTTTGGCATTTTAAGTCCGTTTTTGGTTATTTCAGCTCGTTTTTAAAGGTAAAAGGTATGTGTATTTAAGCACATACCAAAATCCCCCATACTAAGGTATTGCCGTGTCCTCACGCAATGCTATGAAGTAAGCATTTACGAAAACTAAGACTCTTGACCCCCTCCGACTAATAACTTTGAAAAGTAGCAAAGTGTTTGTCAAAGGAAAGAATCAATAGCTTCGACAAATCCCGATTAACACCATTATTTTGTATGTACATTGACTACTCTAATTTTTTTTAAAATCATACATTTCCCTTAAGGTGAGTTTCATGGCCCTATTTATTTCCTTGTAACTCTTTTAAGGGAGAATACATGCCCATTTACAAAATAGTTTACATACCTGTTCTCATAACTTATTTACAAGCTCGTTGACAAACTCGTTTACATACTTATTACAAACTCGTTTACAAACTCGTTACACACTCATTTACATATCTCGTTGTGGGTTACTGACTCTTTTTTTTCAACTTATGACGCTACTTTACTTCATTAAATGATTACGGATTTGCTTAAGTGGCTTTATAAACTGTTGATTACGGTGGCGTAAGCAGAGATGTGATAAAATAGTCTATTTGGGGATTGACATCCCCTGTTCGGTCGTGAGTTAGCGTCACTAGTTCGACGGATTGAACTAACAGACTTATACCATGTCGAAACATTAAACTACATTCATATGAACACTTACATTGCCTGAAAAGATTAGCATACATACAAGTCGGAGTCTCAGTGTTATGAACTTAGTGTAGTCGTAATCACATTTTCGTGACTATTGTATATGTTACAATGGTCACACACAGTTTATAAATCATTGATTTCAATATTTATACTTACATTTTTGTGACTATTGTATAGGTTACAATTGTCATACACACTTTATGAATCTTTGATCCAACATTTACACTTACAAAAACCTATGAACTCACCAACTTTATGTTGACGTTTTAAAGCATGTTTTTCTCAGGTGAATAAGATGCTTGACTTAACTGATGTGCATTGGAGTCTAGACTTTTCAAGAATACATTCATGGATTTATACAAATCAAATCTCGTTGTATTATTTCATGCTTTTCATTGTGATAGCAAACTATTTGAGGAAATATGTTTTATATCAAGTTTCAATTTCAGAAAATAACGAAGAGTACTTTTTCAAACGACTCATTTAGAGGTCGTTCTCTCATATCTTGTGCTATTGTATTATGAAGTAACACTCCCGGACATCTTACCGCTGCGACCCATTTTGAGGGTGTTACATTTCTCGAGAGTGTCAACTGTTCCCTGAGAGTGCTTATATTATAGTCTATGTGGGAATCCATATTGGTCTAATACTTAGGAGATAGGAGGTTCTAAATCAAGGGTTTAAACATTTCTGGGAGCAATACATTGGGATTTTTCCAGTCGGAAGCTTTGTCATCACATTACTTTCCTTTTAATACTCTGGTTGTTTTATCTAATTAGCAATTGAGACATCTTTTGCATTTAGCCTAGCTTGCCATTCATTTATTTTGAAAAATTCTGGAATTTCAGGAGCATTTTGATTATTTAATGGTTTGTTAAGCAGAAAATTATATTTTTGATGTTGTAATTTAAGTTCAGGATTAACGTTATGATTTTCAAGTCGTGAGCATCTGAGTACAACTTCATTAAAAATTGTCTTTTCAACCATTTGTCCCTTTTTGACAAGCTCCGCCTTAAGCATTAGATTCTCATTATATTCATCGATATAACCTTGTTGCATTTCACGACAATCATTGTGTGAAGCAAGAGAATTGACACAAATGTGAAGTATATCTTGAGATAAGAGAAGTTCAAATAAGTGATCATTTTCCTGCTCCAATCTCTTAATTTCAGGATTATCAATCACAAGACATTTATTATCAGCAGGTAACACATTTGCAAGAACAAAAGCAGCATACATTACAATGTTTATCACATCTTGACAAATATTATGGTCCAAGAGTCGATCATTATCAAGAGAAACTTCTTTATTTTGAATATCAAAATATTTCTTGTCTACCAAAACACCTGTTCAACAGCAGCTACCTTGGTTAAACACCGGGTTTTCAATTCATTAAGTTCCATTGAAAGACCATTTTCAAAATCTTTAAATGATACAGTAAGGGATTTATAAATGGATATGACTCTTCTTTAAAACATTTGGTGTGTTTAAAACCCCTATGAACCCTCGTTATTGCATTAGGTGTTAGTTCTTACTTTCAACCGCCTTAATCAAAACTGGCAAGGTGATTTTTTTAGCTTTTTAAAAACTTTGTGTTACCAAACTTATCTTTGGAAGTTCTTTAGGAACCTTATTTCAATGGTGTTTGAATAATGTCATGTTGTCAGACTTAGGTTTGAAAGAGGTAACAGAAGGCTATGTTCTGCAGAAATTGTATTTTGTTTAAGGAACAAAATGTTTTCAAAATCTTCAGCCAATTTATTTAACTTGTTATAATCAATTGGAGAAGTATTAATTTTCTGTTTTTTCATAATCGAAATTAGATCATTTTTTTAAGCATTTTAATCGACTCTCTTCCTCTAAAATCAAAGTCTCTTCTTCATCAACCACATAAATCATATCATGTTTCTTAGATTCACTAATTTATCATACAAAGTTGGGCCTAATCCGTTGAGCTTTCTTATAGAGAAAATTAAATTTTGATAACTAAGAGCTTGTTTGTGGAGTTTATATCATAATAACTTTTTGTTTCCTTAGCTTGTTCACCGTTTGCGCAGATTGACCACTTTATAAACAATATTAATCGAGTTCTTTTATTTTCTTTTACTAAATTTCATTATCTTTGTTCTTATATTTATATATTTTTCTTCGGTTTTTTTTTTAAACAGATTAATGGTTTGCAATAATGATTCTTTTTCTTGTCTTGTTTAGAAAGAGTATGTTTAAGTGAGTCAATTTCTTGCTTAAGTGCACACCTATCCCTAATCATATCATCCATTTTTGAATCAATCATTTTTTCTCGACTGTTCAAATCAACATTAAATCTTTGTTTAAAAGTTTTGACTCGTTCCATATATCTTTCAAGCTCAGCGGTTAAGGATTCATTAACAGTTATTGTTTCCTGATTAACGTTTTCCCAATGAGTTACTTTATTAGAAATTTGTACAGACATATGTTCAAACATAGATATTATCAGAGAATCTTGTTGTGCAGAAGAGTTAGTATCTTGAACACTCGCATTTTGCGTTTGTTGCAGATATTGTTATACCCCCCCCCCCCCCCCCCCCAAACATAATAATAAAAAAAACTAAAAACAATACAAACCATCACCAATATCTCATAAGAAATGATATTGTTAATACAAATAAATGTCTAAAAAAAGTTTTATTTATATTTTTCAAACTCTCGATGTTTTGATAATAACAAATGTGGAAAAACGTTTACGATAAAATTAAAGTTTATAAAATTACTATCGTAAAATTCCATTCATGATTAATCACTTAAGGTATGGATAAACAAATCAGTAAACTGATTAGTGATCAGAAAATAATTTTTGTCCTAAACCTTCATTTTTATCAAAAGTGTTTTTTTACAAAAATATAAACACAAAATATTAATTTATAAAAATTGAAAATGTTTTATTAAATAATTAATTTGAAATCGATTTTTCCATCCCAAAATGGAGGTTATAAAACAGATTAACAACTTCCCCACAAAAAGAAAAAAGGGGAGCGTAGTTACGGGCGGCCCCACTTATAGGATGGCGGCCCCCTTATATATTAGGAAAGTCTGGGACCGTAGTCAGTACAACAAACTCTTTTTTGTGCAATAAAATATGGGCCACCCCATCTGAAAAACAAAACCTCTTGCCACGAATTTTTCAGATCTGTTATTCTCTCTTCTTCCCTGTTCTTTTCTAAAAACATCTATCTTGATCATAAATTCTTGATCTTGTTTTGCAAAGTGATTAGTTCTTTCTTCATCCCATCTTCTTCTATAATCAAGTGCAATGAGAAGAACAATCGTATTCGTATACATCGATTTGTTATCAAGTGATCTCTCTCTTCCTCCTCAAGATCACATATCTTTATTACTTTTACTTTATGTTGTTGTGTAAATTGGATTGAGTGTAGATCCAATAGTGTAAATTGTGTATTGGTGTGATTTGGATTATGTGTCAATCCAAAGGTGTATATCTTATGAGTGTATAACGACTTTGTGAAGTCATAGATTGGTTCTAAGCTAAAGATAGGATCGACCATCTTGCTTAGTGTCGGAAAAAGAAAGTAAGCACGGGTTGTAAACGTTTTCTCCGCCTGAAAGGGAGTTGTTGACTTAGTGAAATCTCGAGTGGGTACTCGAGTAGGAGTGAGTAGGAAAGAAAGAGGGTGCTTCGTTGACCGAACCCCTTTTATCTTGGTTGTCTTGGTTTGATCGTTTCTTTCTCTATCTTTTAAGTGTTATTGTTTACTTAGTTCATTATATTAGATATTTTAGTTGTGATTCATATTGTTGATTGATTGACATACAACTCGAATCTAACAATTTTTTAAGCAAAGTTTTTTTTAAAACGACAAATTAGCTTGTAAACTATTTAACCCCCCCCCCCATTCTAGTTTCTACAATTGGGTATCAGGGCAGGTAACTCAAGAATCTTTAAAATAATATGTATTTTTCAAGCTTTGGATCAATTATAGGATTCCGACAAAATATCTAGAAGGGTAATCTATGCAAAGACGCCACTTTTGAAAGTGATAATTTTATTTATTAGAAATAATTAGTTCAAGACATATGTTAAATCAAAGAATTAGGATCTTTGGATGATATTACAAAATGGTGATTTTCAACCTAATTATTCAAAATCTGAAACCAAACTTGATGAAGGTTATCCTTCTGAAAATTCAAACGATGATCTTAAAAAGAAGGCTTGCGAAAAAACAATGAAGCAAAATGGTTATTTAACAATGTTTGCCTAGAAAAGATTATGAAGAATTTTTCATGTGCATACAGCAAAAAGAAATTTAGATGAATTGTTAATCACCCATAAAGGTAATAACCAAGTCAAAGATGATAAATAGACCTTTTGGGTTTAACAATATGAACATTCGTCATCCCCCCCCCACCGAGAGAATCTATTAGATAGTACATTTGACTTAGATTATATCACTTTCACTTCATATTGAAACAAGAAAAATAAGATGAGAAAATATGGAAGAAGTTTAGAGAGAAGTTAGAGAGAGAAAGGTAGAGAGAAGAAAAAGATGGATGATTACTTGCAAAATTACAAATGAGAATTAACAAGAACCAACAAGAATCAACCCCCTCTCCATCCTTGGAGAGGGGTATTTATAGTTAATACCAAGAGGCTTTCATGCCTTGGTATTTCTACGGGCCGGGCTCGGGATTACTTGGGCTTTCGCCCGATACACGTGACCGGTTAGATTACATTTAAGAGCCCGTTTACCCGTCTAGCCTATTACAACGTATATTAATTAATGACCGAGACATAATATAATTAATGAACGAACTTCCATTGTTCGACTCATTATTTTGAGGCTAACAATCTCCCCCGAAGTGAGTTCATTGTGACACTCCTTCATGAGATCAATGAGATTGCTTTTGTCGTTAAGCTCTTGTGATCTTTGTCTCTGTCTACGTTGTAGGCTTGTTCCTTCATGCTTTGTGATCTTTGATCTTGAGCCTTTGTCATTGTCTTTTGACTTCGTCTTTGCGTCCGAGATCTTTAAATCTTTATCCTTTTGTCTTGATCGTCTTTGCCACCTTGCGATCTTGTGTCTTGACCAACATGCTCATACTTTGCATCATCTTGAAAGCTTGCTAACAATCTCCCCCGAAGCTTGATTTCTGAGGAGTTATCTTTAATATCAGAGTTTGCGCGGAAGTCTTTGTCTTTAATTCTTGAGCTTTCATGATTCTTGAATCTTGATGCTTATAGAATGTCTTTGTAGATTGAGCATGAGCATGTGGTAATGAATCCGACTTCAGCTGGAATGAGGCATCACCATCTCCATCTTTATGTATCCTGAAATAAAACAGTTAGCAATAAAGCGGGTGGACGAATATGGCTTTGTCATTCGTCCGGATTTGGTTAGATTAACCTCCGGTTCCGTAGGACCGTTTTACAGTATAAATACTGTACCTGTGATCAGGTAGATTCAAAGAATCTCCTTGACAGGGTTTCCAGCTCAAAGCGTAGGATCTTCTAACACAGATGTATTAGATTCCCATGCTTGCTAGTTCTCATTACCGGAACGTCTCAAAGCAGACAACACGGTAAGAGTGAATCAGATAGTTACTATCTTTCTGATTAAGCCGTCAATTCATTTCCTAGAACAAGTTTGATTCACATTGAATCGCACCATCGTTTCTTTCCAGTTGACACAAGTTTGATTCATATAGAATCTCGCAAGTCACCTACCGCAGTGCTGTTTGATGATGACACTGGAAGGATTTCCATTCGTCATTGTGAATACTAAAGAGTATCACTCTGAATGTTCTGGCAGAATCACAAGGATAATGCGTAGGAAGAGGGGGGAAGAAAAGGGGGGAGGGGGGGTAGGACTCTTGTCAACAGCTTGTGAACTTAATGATGTTCAACAAGTGTTTGTCATGGTATGTGTCCTAATGAGATTTATTTGATGATCTCTTGGCTCTAGACTCGATTAGTGCATTTGTTTTTAGTAATCGGTGCTGGAGTAGAACTGCCACCTATTCAATATTAACTAACTCGGAGTGAGAAAGTCAATAGAAGTCGTGTGTATCTCCGTGACAAATGAGACAAGTTTCTTTTGAGAGAAACCCGAATGGCTGGGAAGGGTTGTGCATTGCATCACTGGGTCCATGATGTCGTCTTCAATGTCAGCAATCAACATTGTGATTCTGACAGCATATGTATTGACCCGATTTCTGCCTAAGTTGTGTGGAGGGCTTCTTTCTTTTCACCCTTTATCCATACATTTCTTTTTAATTCTTCAACCCCTTCAATGCTTACCAAGACGTCATTACTAACACCTTGTTGTGATTGTTCCAGTGTTAGCTCAATCTTAGTCGGCATTCTTCCCTTATACACATTCATCTCCAATCATACCTAAGGACTGCTATTTCTAACTATGGAGTGTCCTTGGGTAGATCCCTCCGGTTCTGGTTGGATCATAGGACAAATACCTAACCTTACCACCTTATGACTTCAGAATCGTCATGAAATAAGATGTTGTAGGGTATGAGATCGTAACCATAAAACCTTTTCCGAATAGCACTTTGAGTCTTTTAGATCATATTTTAATTACATTTCTCCCCTTATTTTAAATTCTAAGTCACTTAGATTTTGAAATACTGTGTGATTAAAATTTGTCTTGAAAAGGCCATGGGGGAAAAATGTTGAAGCTTAGCATGAATTATTTGGAACTGTTTCATCTTGCTCCCCCTCAATTTTACATATGTTTGACACCAATAAAAATGATACCAAGTTGTAAAATCGATATAAAATTGAGGTTGAACACTTAGTCATCTTATAACTATCATTCTATTGAATTGTCATTATTATCTTGTTGTTATTAAGAGACTTTTTGGGAATGGTTTGAATACATAAGAATGGTCGTGAGATGATGTATCCAAACTCATTAAATGTTGTTTTTCGAAAAACTCCCCCTTGAAAGATGGAGTGTTGAACACACAATTTTGAAAGATTATTAATCGTCAGTGTAAAATACTTGAAAAATTTGTGTTCAACATTTTGAAAAACATCATGTTAGAAGACTTCTCTTCCAACTTTTAAGAGTAAGCGCACTTATGGGTACACTATCCTTTTTCTTGAGCTTAAAACTTTGAATGTCTGGTAAGAACAACTCAAGACCGAGAAAAGTTGAATTTCTCGTTGTTAGGATAAGTTATCTTTATGGATAAACTTTCCTTTATTTGAAGTCCGGGTTACGTACTGATATTTGCACATAAGCCATCAAGAAAAATTAGGACTAACATGTTTTGAAAGCATTTAAAACTCCTGTTCGAACTTCATTTACACGCCCGTGTCGATATTAATCAACATTTCTAGGTACGTAAATTGTAACACCCCCAAATTGGGTCGCAGCGAAATAAGGATCTGGGGCGTGTTACTTCAAGATCAATAGCACAAGATATATAAGAACGACACCAAAAAGTCGTTTAAAATGATACATTGTATTTAATTGAAAGACTTAATACAAAAGCATATAGCTTTACTTGTTCATTGTTGAATATTACAAAAGTTGACAATACATTTCCCAAAATATGATGCACCTAAATCTTTAAGCGTGCAATCCAAAATGTAACCCAATGCATCCCTGGCATCCCATGCCTATTGATCTCCTGAAAACATTGCTTAAAAAACATCACAATAAGGTTGGTGAATTCATAGGTTTGATAAATCATAATATGCAGGACCGCAAGACTTTTTATGTGACTATGCAACACATGCAGTCATCACAACATCACAAAACTAGATTACATTTACACTAAGCTCGTGACACTGAAGCTCGACAGTCTTGTTCGCATAATATTGCTACTCAGCCCGTGATGATGTTCTAACCCAAAACATCCCTGATTCGACATGCTATAACGTTCATTCTCGGTTATAGCTAGTCACCCGAATGGGGAGGTCGTTTCCCAAATAGATCTATTAAATAACATTCGCGCTCACATAATGTAATTCCCAACTACATCTATGTAATTGACAGTTCATGATAATGGGCTTAACTGGGTTATCGCTACTTAGGCAAATATGTAATCAATACTTGCGTCCAATTTATAAAACAAAGCATGTTTCCACCCCATAGTTATAAATCATTGAAATCATAAAAATGTGGGGCTATGAACTCACCTTGAGTTCAGATAATCCGAATATCACAGATAATGCGTCACGCAAACCGTCAGATGCAACCTATTTAATTTAAGGTCGTATAAGTACCGAGTACTTTAATTACTAACATTGAATATGATCTTATAGTTGTTACATCGTACTATCGTTCGGGCTATCATAATTAAAGAGGTCATGACATGACGTACGAGGAGTTAGGACACTTTAAATCGTAAATCCAACAACTCGTCGATACGCCATCCGAAGAGGCCTGATTCGCATAAACTTAACCCTCTTTATACATAGATAAATGTAAACAAATATAAATATATATCAAGGAACAAAATCCGCGAGATCAAGAAAACCGGAAGCAGTATAGAGTGTTCCCGGGTCGTTATGTCCCAACGAGGCTAGAGATGGATTATCGAAAGACGATTGATGATTGGTGTTTGAATGTAACAAGGAATGTGAATATGATTAGGTACTAAACCTAATAGGCAAATGAACACAAAGATAATCAAGGAACATAAGCTAGAACAAGCATGAAAGCTACTAAAGGCAAAACACTAAAAACTTTTACACTAAGGCATAAATAAACTCTAATAAGCTTAAGACAGACAAATAAGCTAATCTAAATCTAAATAAGCAAATTAAGCATGCAATTAAGCTAAATTAAAACAAGAGAGACACAACAGTACTAACAGTATTAACTACCAGTACTAACTACCAGTATTAACTTAGAGTTAGTACTGCTAGTTATAAGTTAGTACTGTTAGCTTTAACAAAACACAATTAAACAGGAAATAAGCAAATAAGCTAAAACAGAAGGTTAACTACCCAAAATAAGCACTTAAGCATAAGAATAAGCAACCAGAATAGACTATAATTGTAAATAAGCTAGAAAACTAAAACTGATTAACTCTTAAAATTATTTTGAAAAGACAAATAAGTTCTACTGAAAACAGTAAACTAAAATAGGCTTAATCTACTCTAAAAAGCTAAAGAAATCTTAAACAAACTGAAATAATAAGCTGATGAGCTAAATTGAACTGCCAGTACTAACAGTACTAACTAACAGTACTAACTGGTAGTTAGTACTGGTAATGTTAAGTTAGTACTAGTACTGCTACCTTTGAAATCCAAGAAAAAATGAAACTAGCCGTACTAACTTGGAGTTATTACTGGTAGTTTAGTTGTGTCTGTTCAAAAGTGAACCAGCAGTACTACACTTGAGGTTAGTACTGGCTATTAGTTGAAAATACCCTTAAAAATCTTTTTTTTCAAATTAAGTAAAAAAAGATTTTTAAAATTTCAAATAACAAGTAAAAACACTTATAAGCAATTTTCAATCCATAATAAGCACTTAAATAAGCATGAATTAGCCTAGCAGTGTTAACTTATAACTAGCAGGTTTTAACAAATAAACTAACAATTCTGCAATTAGAACAGTAAAGTAGAATGAGGGACTTACTACACCTTGCTCAACAGGGCAACAATGATTCTACTAGCTCTGCTGACATAAAACCAAGCTAGTGAGAGTCCATAAGCCCATCCAAAACTGGCTTATCATCCATAACATAAGCTGAGGTATATTTGAGAGTGATTGGTGTGATATTCTCTTAACTACTTAACTTTTTAAGTTCACTTAGTTAAAACAGTTTGTAAACAAGCTGTATTGAGAGCTTTTGAACACAAAACAACTTCAATTTAAGAAACTTAACTCTTAGATATAAAGTTGGACTTTAAGAACTCAAACTTGCATTAAAACTTGAAAGTGTTACAGTGATATGTAAAAAACTGTAAATAACTGAAAATAAGCTAAGTTAAATTAAAAACTAAAAACTAGATTCTAAGATTGCCTCAAAGGCTTACAAAAGGCTCTATTTATAGCCGAAGTATTGGACTTGCATCTTGTGCTTCTTTGGAGAGATAAAACCAAGTGTGCTAGTTGTGTGAGGAGAGACTAGAGCAAATCCCAGCCTTTGATTTCTTTTGAGCTTCTTTGGGGACAATCTCAGCCATAGAAGTGCTTTGGGAATGGGAGAGGGATTGCCAACATGGACTTTATAAAGCTGGGGGGAAATAGTAGGGTGGATGAAATGATTTTCGTAGGATGCTGAGTGATTTTGCAGGAGAAGTATGGGAGCAAAACAGGGTGCTGGCTGGTTTTGGTATTGGCGGGAGAAAAGTTTTATACAAGTTGGGTTGTGACAGAGAGAGGTTGAAGATGATTAAGGGAATGTTTGGATTTTGTACAAGAAAAGCCCCTCCACATCTTTCTTCTTTTCATTCCCTTTTTCCCCTTTCTATCTTTTATAAATGAGGTTTCCCAAATTGGCATAATCAGCCCCTGCCTTTGCTTCCTTAATAATATAACTTAGGGGTTTGGCAATTTTGACCCCTCAAGTTATATTTTTCTTTGCTTTTTCTTCTCGGAGTTGACTTGACTTTGATTGGGCTTCGTCTTCACACACTTTTCCATCTCGTGTCCGGTTTTGTTGCTTTTTGCTTGGTTTTTTCGTTCTTTTTATGAGATATCGTTCTTCGCACAATACAAATGCAAACATACAAATACAATGTATTTTTGGTATGTTTTTATTCTTTTAAGTTCGTTTTAAATGGAAAATGGTATGTGTAATTAAACACATATCAAGGCCTTATTATGAAACTCCCTAGTAATATAGTACTTTGATAACCACATATAATTCTATACAGCTTAATCACCAACTAATGGTTTTGGTAAAATTGCGTTTAATTAGTTAAAACGTTTATAATTATCGTTTTAGTAAATATAGCATAACTTTTGCGTTTTAAGCCCGATTTTGACGTTTCTTATGCCCACGCTTTCGTATTAGGACGAGTTATCATAATTTGACATTTTCATATTTTTGACCCTCTGATGAACAGTACTTTTACTGTTCATACCAGTTATAGAGTTATTTTTTTATAATGATCTTTTATAAACCATAACATATTAAGTGATCTTTTAAAACCCTAATTTTGCATTAATACTTTTTAAGCTTAACCAAGATTGTAAAGTGCTTATGTGTCCATTTTAGCATGATGTTATTAACATCATAAGATATATAAAAGTGTACATTATGATCATTACAAGTAAAAACTCCATTTACATGATAAAAAAATCTAAATGGTGATTCAAGTATAAAGATATAACAGATGATATACTGATAAATGTAAGAATACTAAAGGAGTTTAGAGACCTTATTATGTTTGAAGATGATGAAAATCAAGTGCATAAACCCTTGTTAGACTTAAAATCAAAGCTTGCATATGAAAACCCCTAGTTTTTCCTAGTGAAAAAAACCTAGGCTTCTTTTTCTTGATTAAACTTGAATATGGTTACCACTGCTTGGAACCATCTTAGAATACCTTAGATATGATGTGTATAAGTGTGTATGGATAAAATTTTGTATGGATTTAGTAAAGAGTGTGTTTGTAGCCGTGGCATATATAGAGCACAAAGGAGAGATTTTTTTTGTGATTTTTACTAAGTGTTATGAGTACTATGTGATACCTCTTGCATGATACTTGCATTATATGGGTAATAGGTGGTCAAAAGGAGCAATAGTATTCCAAGAACACCATGAGGGTCTTAAGGAAGACTTGTTTTCTTGTCTTTGGTCAAAGGAACCATGTATGGCTATGTTTTAATGAGCAAAAGATGTACAAAGACTACTTGCAAGATTTTTCTTATATTTCTTTGTATTAATTGTTATAAATTCGGCATATGTATGATATATATGCTATATTTTTGTAACTTTTATGTATTGGGTATAAAAGTGGGTATTTGTTGAAGCGTAGAATTATTTTTGTGGTTCCGGGTATGCCTAAACTTAATTTATCGCGAAACGTATACAATTTACGTATCCGATAAAAATAAAATGAACAAAGATCATAATTATTCTCAAAATAATTATTTAATAGTTGCTTGATGTAAACGCTTAATTTTTTGATGCCCGTTTACATTGAACGCTAAGTTTTAGCCTACGCAATTTAGCTTAACGTTTACAATTTAAGACAAACGCGTACAATACAAAAGATACATAATAGATTTATCGACGTCGTCAATGACTTGATAACATAGGGTGTTATAGACTTCCCCCGTTAAACGAGCCTTGTCCTCAAGGCTTACGATGCAGCACTTGACGACGATGCGATCTTGGTGAAGAGGTGTGGGTATTTCTTCTTGAATTGGTCTTCACGTTCCCACGTGAACTCAGGACCTCTCTTGAAGTTCCATCGAACCTTGATTAATGGGATCCGACTTTGCTTCAACCGTTTAACTTCACGGCCTACTATTTCTAATGGTTCCTCAATAAAATGAAGCTTGTCATCAAGATGAAGTCCATCCAACGGAACGGCTAATGGTTCATCGGCATGACACTTTTTCAGGTTGGACACATGGAATGTATTATGGACTTTGCTCAGCTCTTCAGGAAACTCGAGCTTGTAAGCAACGGTTCCAACTTTTTCTAACACCTTAAAAGGTCTGACATATCTGTGGTTTAACTTTCCCCGTTTGCCAAAACGTACGACCCCTTTCCAAGGCGAAACTTTCAGCATAACTTTATCTCCAACTTGAAAATCCATCGGCTTATATTTCCTATCGGCATAACTCTTTTGTCAATCACGAGCAGCTTGCATTTTCTGCTTGATCTGAATGATTTTCTCGGTCGTCTGTTGAATTAATTCTAGACCGAGGATTTGAGCTTCTCCAACTTCGGTCCAACAAACAGGTGAGCGACACTTTTGACCGTAAAGTGCTTCGAATGGTGCGGCCTTGATGCTAGCGTGATAGTTGTTGTTATATGAGAACTTAACTAATGGCAAATGGTTAACCTAACCCTTTCCAAGGTCGATGGCACAAGCACGCAGCATATCCTCGAGAGTTTGAATGGTCCTCTCGCTTTGCCCGTCTGTTTGTTGATGGTAC
>BQNB010064757.1:24243-35191 GCA_026074375.1 Tanacetum coccineum | reverse complement strand
TTTTGTGGCCGTGACTTCGGGTACAAAACCAAATCAACCCCAACTAAAGCAAATCAACCTAAAACTATTCTTGATTTATATTCAAACAATCAAGCAAACTTTTGTGTGTCTTCTTCTTGGTTTGAACCCACGACCGGACCTAAATACCATCTCCAAATATTTTTATCAACCAAATACTTCCACTAAATATTCCTATATCACTTCTCCACTAATCTAACTATCTTTAATCAAATCAAACACCCACTATCTTTAACAAAACTCAAACATGCATAAACCTTAATGCATGTTTATTTTTCTTGCATTGATGATCTTAAATATACCTTCTAAACAATATTTGGTTGCTAGAAAAATTAAAACATCAAGGGTGTTTGGTTGCTTAGCTCGTTCGAACTCAAAGGAAAGAAGGGAACAAGAAAACCAATTAAAACTTGATTCTTTATCAATCTAGATCATTTTTGAGTGATGTTTGAATGGGTTTAATGATCAAAACTTGAAAAAGGTTTTTGTATGTGTGTGTATATAGGTGGTCGGACAAGAGCAAGCCAATGGAAGAAGAGAAATAAGATTTTTGATCTAGGAGTTTACTTGTATGTAGTGAAGAGTTTAAACAAAATAGGGAGTATCAAGTAATGATTATAACTTTGGAAAAATTAAAGTTTGTGTGTGGGAGGAGTATATAGCCGGCTATGTATGAGCTAGGCATGCATGTTTTTATTTTTTTTTTTGATTTTATTACTTGCATTTTCTTTAAGTAGTCATTTAATTAACATGTAAACATGACACTATTTAAGTAAAAACGTAAATGTTAAACGCGAGTTTGGCCAAGGTAAAGGAACAAAGACGACAAGGTTCGCAAAAATAATAATTTACGGCCTTAAAAATAATGACGAGACGCGTCGTAAATTTTTACGATGCTTAAAACAATTAACGAACGCGCGGTCAAACGTTGACTCGCGAAACGTCCAAAAATAAAATTTTCAAATTTCCGTTCGTAATAAAATACGAAAATAATTATTTACAACAAATAAAATTTTAAATGCCGACGTTCCTTCACACGAGTTTATAAAATAATAATTATGACGTCGAATTCACGAGCGTCATGCGCGTCGTAAAACTCGGGTTGTTACATTCCACCCACCTTAAGGGGGCGCCGTCCCGGTGCTTGTCCTTTCTTACTCGTCTTAATTTTTCTTACGGTGAGACGGCTTCCTTACGATTGGAAGGTTTCGCGTGCTTGAATGTAAAGATCACACGTTATAATGCTCACCTTGACTATCCTGGACGGAAGTCAACGAAACAAATGATTAATTATACTAGCAATATCGAAAATACAATCGTAATCGCTCTTATCACCAGAAAAAAAAATATGCCACGAAACATATCCGGGAAAACATAAATCGTGTCGTTTTTAAACGAAAGACCTTAAACGAAAGATCGACCCAAACCTTAGTTTGGTGATCGTTTTAACAAAACAAAGCGCACACCGAGACACAAAACCGAAACATACGTTGCTAACCAAAACTAAAACATCTACCAATAATCAAAACCGATATATATATATATATATATATATATATATAGAAAGAGAGAGAGAGAGTAGGGATCAAGTAAGAAGTAAATTAAAATAAGAAGTGGTAAGAAGTGACTAAAACCACACATTTGAGATGCAACGACTTGCATTAGATGTATTTTTATTCATTTAGATGCACCATTTAGAGGTTCGAATGTTAATTTGATGCGTAGATAGTGCAAATTGATTTTCATGATTTTGACACATGCAGAGGAACAAAAAACAAGAGAAAAAATGAAATGCATCTAATATACGTATATGCATATAATTAAAAGTTAGAAAACACATTACGATGCGTTAGAATGCATCTAAGATTATAGAGACGCGTCTAATTTAAGTCGGTGCATCTCGAATATGCGGTTATAGTTACTTCTTATCCTTCTTATTTTAAGAAATTTTCTTATTTGATCCTAACCATATATATATATATATATATATATATATAAATTATATACATTCTGTTTTCGGTTCTCATTGCCAAACTCATATCCAATCCGAACCGAATTTGTAGTTCAGTTCGGTTCAGTTCTTAGTTCGGCTCGATTGATTTCGGTTCGGTTTCAGTTTTCGATTTATTAGATTATTTCAGTTTTTCTGCTCACCTGGTATTTTGTTTTATTTCCTTTTTTAATCAATTTCTGAAGTTTCACTATATGCAACAATTAGCAAGCTGCACAAACCGACTCCATCTCACATTCCCCTTCACAACAATTTGCCTAAACAATATTTCCACATAAAAGCAAAAATAACATGCTTATTTCCAAGAAAGAATTGTACATTACATTAGAACACCAACTCCTTAAAGGTTACACGTAAAAGCAAAATAATGTCTGTAAACATTATCAAATAGAAACATACCTATAACAACACCAATAATAACACAGTGAAGTTGCTGCAATTACATATACTCGGTTTCTTATAACACATGTATGTCTCAAGGTCTCGAAAAAATGTCTTATTGACTAAGGTACAAAAAATAACAAACTTTATATCCTCTCAGGCTCAGCAAGCAACAGTCTTGTAATTTTGTTCGTTTCATGTTGATTGCGTAAATGGAAAACTTGAGATAAAAGAATCAGACTAGTTGGCTACTAGTTCATGAATTGCATCACTTACAGCTTCATCTTCGGATCTAACAGAAAGTTTCATTGCCACCTCTTTGGAACTGTCAACTCCAAAGGATAAGCGAACAAGCACCTTCACGTTACCAATGTATACCCCAGATAACAAGCATGTGTGTGATCTCGAGTTGGCTGCAACCACTTCTGTGCCCTGAAATATGACACGGTTTCAGTTTTTTAGAACTTTCAAGACAAAAGGATAGCATTGTCATTTAATATGAAAAATGTCCTGTCATCAGAATGTATTAGAAAATTTTCACTTACTTCACAGGGTTGCATGCCCAGACGACTGATAACGGCACTAACGGCCTTGGGTTAAAGCCATACTCATCAACAGGCTCAAAATTTGGGCCCAAACTTTCCCAAGCATTCCTGAAATTGGAAACACCGACTTTAAGCATGTAGTCTGCTGCAACCACCTCAAATTCCTCAAGCTGGTATTCATCTTCCACACCATAGTCCTCAGCCTCACCAGTGGATGTATCGACCTGAAATTTTAAATAAAAAACATTGATGCCAATTTATAATCACAGATTAATGTCAATAGTCCATAGTGAA
Source organism: Tanacetum coccineum (assembly GCA_026074375.1). NCBI lineage: Eukaryota > Viridiplantae > Streptophyta > Magnoliopsida > Asterales > Asteraceae > Tanacetum > Tanacetum coccineum. The sequence goes on along the minus strand of BQNB010064757.1, from coordinate 31,942 downwards.
AACTGATACCTCTTTAACATTGAACCTCAACACGTTGGCAAATTTGCCAACAGCGGGAACCCCTGCTGGTTTTTCGAATGCAACAAATGTTTGTCCTGGTGTATCATATGGTAGGGACTTTAATGGTTTGGTTGCTAACTCTTCAAATTCTTCTGCTTCTGACGCATCCACAACAATGGTGACCTAAAACCAAACCATCACAATAAGTAGAGAGCTTTTCTATTTATTTATATTTGCTCAAAAAAAGTCGTTGAGGAGAAACTAACATCTTCCAATAACTACTCAGGAATTGTATTGGTACAGTTGTACTGGAACACGACATGCTCATCAAATAGGTGTTTAACTAGGGATGAGCAAAAGAACCGGATCGGAACCAAGAACCGGACCGGAACCAAGAAGAACCGAACCGAAACCAGAACCACCGGTTCCGGTTTCGATTCTTGAATTTGAGATTTTTCGGTTCTTGGGTCGGTTCGGTTCGGTTCCACCGATTCTCGGTTCCAGAACCGAATACCCAATTATTCTAAAATTATGTAATTTTTCTCATACTTAAATTAGGGGCAATTTCATATCTCTCATCCTTTTAAGGTGATATATTCTAAATTATGTAATTTTTTTCATACTTAAATTAGAGGAAATTAATCATAAATTATACTTACCATAGAAAACTCTAGTAGTCTACTTTAAAAACACAGTCAATAACCCTAAGCTTCAATCCATTAAAATCATTATCAAAACAATTTTAACAACATTAACTGCATACTCTGTTTCAGCTTCGGTGAGCTCCACTGGTGCAGAGGACTGATTACAGAAATGAATCACATACAAGAAAACCGTAATCAGGATAAGTACAACAAAAATCATGGAACCTAAAAGGTTGCAAGATGGGAGGGGGGATACTTTGTGTCGAAAACTTATAAATCTTCAAAATATAGGTGTCGGGTATGATTACAAAAGCTCTACAATTCATCTAATAATCAAATTCTCTCAATTAATTGATTTAGAAGGTTTTATGCAATAAAAGCACTTTGAGCAGATTTCAACCTGTTTAACACAATCAGCCCAGTTGACCCGTTTATGCTACTTCATATTTTACCGTTAAGCGTAAACATACCGTTTTGACCCACTCATCAGTAACAGGTCAAAATTGCCGACTCTAATTACACCAGTAAGTTTATATATAAAAAAACGATGCCATTGTTGAACCTTGAAAAGCTGTCCGAAAGTTGAGAACTCTGGAATTGCTGATAATAACTTCTCATAAGTATCGACAGTTGAAGTGGGGCCAGCTGGAGGAGCACCTAGGCCGGTAAGCTTTTTAGCCGCGGCCTTTTTCTCAGAAAATGGTTGAGACTTGACTTCCCTTGAAACAGAAGTGACATTAAAGGGTTCTTCTGATGGTTCCTGCATTGACAACAACCAATTTTACACAGTGATTTTTGTAGTAGAGTATTAGAGAGTCCAAAATTTTATTTAAAGGCTTACATAGTTCTTCAAACTAGTCTCCAGGTTGGCCAGTGGAACATCCAATGACCCAAAAAGGAATTCCTTTACATCTTTGTCAGTTTCAACAACTGAACCATCACCTCCAATAGTGTTCAAATATAGTGTAGCCCTGTCACGAACCTGCACATAATGTTAGAAAATAGCTTATCAGATGTCTCAGCAAGTAAAATTTTTCTTAAAAGCAGACAAATAAATGCAACAGTTTGATACTCCTAAAAACATGCTACTTGCTTTGCATGTCTCTCCAAAATATATGCAACAATTCCTTACTGGGTTGTTCAAAACTACATACATTTATTTTAACAATACCAACAGTTTTTAACAATAAACCAAGTCAAACAGTGCACTCTCTTTGGGGTAGAGGGAGTAACAGACATAAGTAAAAAAAAATACTGCTTATGAGGACAACTAACCTCATCATCATTGTCATACAGACATCGTCTCAACAAAACAAATATGCGGGGCTGCAACACAGTATGGAATTCTCCATTAGCACCAGGAAGTACAACACAATTGTATATTAGTAAAAACAATGAAAATCAAGTTACCTTCAACGAGTCAACCATAGCACCAAACTTAGCCAAAGTGCTCACTGCACTGGCTCGAACAGTTGCATTCTCAAGAATGACGCGGTTATATATATACCGAATAAATTTGCTGGGATCTGATGTCTTTGGGCCCTCAATACCAAGAAAATGGAGAATCTAGCCATGTATTCAAAGTAAAAGGCTCGGTTAAATGATAGACAGAGCTACAAGAGCGCTAAACGCTAGAGATAAATTAGAAAAGGCAAAGAGAAAAAACATGCTAACCTGTGTTGAAAGATATGTAAATTCACAGTCCTCAATGAATTCACAGAGATGAAGGAGCCCACTCTCTTTTGCATCTGGGATCTCTCTTATGATAGTTACAATTGAATCAACAATTGCTTTCTTGTACTCAAATCCACCTTCTTCCCTCAGGATATTGCTTAAGAAGTTCATCCTAAATAAAAAAGAAAATTAAAGTAATTAATATGAGTCGCGTGTAACTTCTCAACCATAAATATAAGAAATAAAGTTGAATAAACTCACAATGTTCTGAACTTTAGGGGGAACTTCAGACACAATGATCTAATGGCATCAACCACAACAATTTTGAACTCGTCGGCAATGTCAGACATGAAGTTGGTTATTTGTTTCATCAAACGATCAACACCAGATTCATTGCCTGTTTTCAGCAGTGTGGTAATAGCAAGGGTTGCAATACTTCTATTCTGGTCTGAAATCAAGCTCTCCATATCTATATTGCAGCTGGTTACAGCCATTGGATGAGTCATTGCCACCTGAACAACCAAAATGGACCACTATAAATACTATGTGAAACTTATAGCTAGATTCTCCGTGAAAGGTTAAGAGCAGTAACCTTGTTTAATGTTCGGACAGCAGCAAACCGAAGTACTGGCTTAGAAGAACTTAGAAAGAGCTGAAGAACAGTGATTGCAGGGGTCAATTCTCGACTAGTAACACCACTTAACTCCGTGATTGCTCTGGCGGCTTCAAAAATGACCATCTCTGCTTTGTGGCGGAGACAACCTTCCAAATAGTCATAAAATGGGCGGTCCCCAGTTTGACTGTTCATGCTTGACTCCCTAATAACCTGAAAAGAGGTTTATCATATAAATGTGTTGGTAACTCAGATCTGGCCCAACAAGCAACAAAGCTACTTTAACAAATAAAAGAAGTTACAGATTCAAAGGAAAAGCAATTTCGCAATAATAGAAGTACCTGGCTGGTGTAACGGATAAGCAAGCATTGGGCCAAAGGTGAACGAACAGTACCCTTTGTCAAGCTGGAGACTAACTTGCTCACAGCTAACCGATCGTTTTGTCTTATCTGCAGATAGATAAATTTTGTATGTGTGAGTACTAACATTTCTCACATCTACATTAAACAGAACTCAGACAAATCCAAATGATAACCAAGGATAATAAGAATATTCCATGCAGAAATTAAATGGATACTTAAGTGAGAACTCATTTCTAATAGACTGCAAGAGACTCGTCTCATATGAACTCCCAAATCATGTGATTAATAAACAACTCAATACATTTAAAAGCTTTGTGACTTAGAAATTACAGTCTGCGACATTCAGCGAACTAACATGATTGTTTCTCTTACCATGCACACGGAACAATGTTAGGCCCAAATATCCCATACAAATTGTTATCACACTTGGTGAGTCTTAAACAGCATACGACGGCTAAACTATAAATATTTCCTCATTAATGTAACCATCACCCGTTCTAGTTTTATCAAGATCCCATGACCACCAACAAATTATTAAAAAAAAACAGGAGGCTGCAAACTCCTACGATTAACATTTTAGAAAGTGCAGCAGAAAACTCTTTAGATATAAAGATGAATATATGAAAATGTCAATAGACAATGTTCAAAGTTGATCTATTGCTTTTGTTAAAGTTGGAGGAGAAATAACAATATTATTCATTGTCAGATGAGCATCAAAGAAAAACTGTCATACCTGGTGGAGCAGACCAAGTGCATGGTATTGTACAAGTGCAGCCCTTGATTGAACAGCTTCTTGTACCTCATTGCTCCATCTTTTCACAATCTCCGGGTTTGACTAGTATGGAAAGATATAAGATAAGTGGAGGTATTTAAAACAGCATTATGACAAGCACTGTGACTTTTTAAATGCTAAGTTGTACCTTCAGCCAATGGATGCCACTGACTAGGGCTGCACTGGCTACCACAGGGTTTTTGTCAACAATAGCTTGCTTCAAGTATCTCTCAATCTGAGTAAGAAGAGTTCCATCGGTAATGCGACAAAGAACACGAATAGCATTTGCTCGGTACACGTCAGTCTTGCTGTTCATGTCTTTCATAAGGGAGCTTGTGACAATAATAACCTTCCATGCACAAGAAAATACAGCATGTCATTCAAACTGAACAGCATATGAAACACATAAACTAATAATTAAATAAGATCATTCTTTGAGACCTCGTCTGAAGAGGGAGATAGCTCCTTTATAATCAAATAAACCATTCTTCTTAATCCAAAATCTCTAGACTGGAAAAGCTTTGTTACTGCAAAGAAGACTTCTGTGGCTTCATTCTGCATATAAATAGTAACATACAGGATTATTATATTTTGATGCTAAACACGATTCAAAATATCAATCTGAAAAGAATCTCATGCACAACGATTACGAAATGCCATGCATGTCAACAACAAACCATGTTATGACAAATTTATACTGCACAATTACTGACTAGTGAAGCCACGAAAACTTATTAGGCAAGCACATAAAAATACAATAAGTAGAGTGAGCAAGAGACCCGTTGTAGGACTAGCAAAAGATGAATCAACTAATTGGTACATTGCTGTAGCCAGGATTGGCCCTATACAACAAAGAACGGAGGAACGAGCTTCAAACAGCCACATGTATCTGGTCCCTTGCCAAAAAGAAAAATCTACCTTGCCTCGATCTTATGAGCAGCCGGCCCCAGCAATTTGGAGCAAAATTTGCCGGGGCTAGAGTTCCCTTTTCCAAAAAAAATAATATAAAAAATTGGTGCAAAGACATTCTTATTACAACATTAGTGCAATAGCAATACGCCAATGCTATATAAATATGTAATCATGAACCACAGGTCCAAATTGCAATAATTCAAAATTAGTTGGTAGACATATAGTAATGGATATGGTGCTGTTTCTTGTGGTCTTAGTAGCAATTAAAATTAGTTAAACAACCAAATAAACGACTCATTGAAGAGTTTAAACACTTCCATACAAAACATAAAACCACCTGTCTTTCTGAAAAAGGAACAGGATCTAACCTTTGTGAAGGTGTCACCTTGATTTAGAAGATAGAGCAACTTCGTAATAACCTGGCAATAGAAAAAATACAATCTGTTAGATCGTGTTCATGTAAGGAAAGCCAAAAACATAAAAATCAGAAGTCAATATAATATAAGCACCTGAGAACACCTCCTCGGATCTAACTGATGATCATTAAAGACCCTAGCTTCCTGAAGAACTGCTCCTTTCTCGATACCAGCAAAGGGGGAATACTCGGCTGCACATGCCAACAAGACCTTAATAAAAAATACACTAAAGTCTGGTATCTATAAACTTACAAAAAATCCGCTGGCACAGTGAAGAAAGACAATTGTCTTGATACGAGTAGTACGTGCCTCTAAATTGTTTCTTAACTTTTCATTTTTTTAGTTCAGTTGTCAGTTTAAATAGCGAACTAGACTACGGTAGTTAACTGTAGTGATTTTTGCCATTTACATCATTGCAGAAATATAATGGCTTCTACAGAATACAAGGCCGCGCATCCGACGATCTTATTCCCATTTCCTCAGATAAAAAAAGTACACATAGTGATAATTCATAAAAGTACTCCTCCATTTTATGAAAACCGATTCCGTACTCCAAAAGAACGGAAAAGAAGTTATGCCTTTAAACATTTTAGTTTTGAATATTTCATCTTCATAAATTGCTGAAAATCACAATAACCTACATCTTGTAATATCAACCTGATTTCACAACACCACTACCATGACAAAACAATCAGATCAACCGACATCACATTTCCGAATACGAAACATCCGCCACCATGGAAGCAAGGTTGCTCGTGGAGGGGATAAATCCCACCAGCGTCCCCATTACAGTGTAATCGTCTTGTAATAGTGGTCTTGGTGCTCACTGTGTTGCGGCCTAGCTTCTTCACTCTTTCTCCATATTTTTTAATAAAATGTGCGTGGGAGGGGTATGCATAAAGTGGTTAGTGGTGATGATCGTGGCAGCGACGATTATTATCACCGATACTAATAGCAACTTAAAAAAAAGGTACATTAACCACAATGAAGCAGATAACGTGTGTGATATAAAATTGAGTAAAACAAGCGTAGTTGCCCTTTTTATTACAGACTTTTACGAGATTCGGGTAAATATGTGTTATGCATGACTGCTCGGCGTTGATGCGGGGCGTTGGGCGTTAATTTATTTTTTTATTTTGTGCGGCTTTTTTTTTCCGTCTCATGTTTAACAGTTTTTTTATATGGGCTTATGTGTTGGGCGTCATGTCGTGGGTATTTTTTGATACGAATAAATCAATACTTTTGTAATTTTTTTTCTTATTTTGTGCTGAGCAATTTTTTTATTATTATTTTGTGCAATAGTTTCTTTTTTTTATATGGACTTATGTATTTGGTCTCATGTCGTGGATATTTTTGATATGAATAAATAAGTACTTTTGTAATTTTGTTTCTTATTTTGTGCCGAGCAATTTTTTTTTCAAGTTGCCTAGTTAAAAAAAAGAAAAAAAAAAGTCAAATGGGCCGGCCCAAAGTGGGAGCCCAATGGGCCGGTACTATAGCAACTACGTCAAAAAAAAGTCAAATGGGCCGGCCCAAAGTGGGAGCCCAATGGGCCGGTACTATAGCAACTACGTCAAAAAAAAGTCAAATGGGCCGGCCCAAAGTGGGAGCCCAATGGACCGGCACTGTAGTAACTACTTCAAAACGACGTAGTTTTATGTAATTTTGTTTCCTATTTTGTGTCGAGCAATTTTTTTTTCAAGTTGCCTAGTTAAAGAAAAAGAAAAACAAAAAAAAAAGTCAAATGGGCCGGCCCAAAGTGGGAGCCCAATGGGCCGGTACTATAGCAACTACATTAAAAAAGTCAAATAGGCCGGCCCAAAGTGGGATCCCAATGGGTTGGCACTGTAGTAACTACGTCAAAACGACGTAGTTTTATTCCAAATAGAGCCCAATGGGCCGACACTGTAGCAACTACGTCAAAACGACGCAGTTTTATTCCAAATATAGTTTCTTTTTTTTTATGGGCTTATGTGTTTGGTTTCATGCCGTAGATATTTTTTTATATGAATAAATAAGTACTTTTGTAATTTTGTTTCCTATTTTGTGCCGAGCAAAATTTATTTTCAAGTTGCCTAGTTAAAGAAAAAGAAAAAAAAGTCAAATGGGCCGGCCCAAAGTGGGAGCCCAATGGGCCGGTACTATAGCAACTACGTCAAAAAAAGTCAAATGGGCCGGCCCAAAGCTGGAGCCCAATGGGCCGGTACTGTAGCAACTACGTCAAAACGACGTAGTTTTATTCCAAATATAGTATATATATATAATGACTATGATTGGCATTTAGTTAAACATCTTAATGAAATTCT
>BQNB010064757.1:0-22513 GCA_026074375.1 Tanacetum coccineum | reverse complement strand
TGGGCCGGCCCAAATTGGGAGCCCAAAGGGCCGGCCACTGTAGCAAACGTACTGTTCATATTACTGTAGCTTGGGGGCCAAAACGACGTCATATTACTTCTAAATTGTGTATTACCGTAATGAAGCATGGTGGTTGTTACTTTCTTCGTCACGATCATCGTCTTTCTTAACGTATATAATTGTGGATTGGATCTTGTGTGTGTGTGTGAGTCCAAACTGGACCATCTGTTTTTATTTTCTCCCTCAGAGAAAGTTTGGGTTGGGATTTGGAAATATTAAAAAATATTACTACTTGTTTTTTATATTTGGAGATCTGGTAGTTACGCAGCAGCACTGTGGGGTGTTTCTTTTTTCCTTATTCAAACTTAATTAGTGGATCCAACTTGTCTTTTAATTGGGGAACTCATTAAAGTAAGAGTCTTCTACTCTCCTCAACAAGTGGCTAGTTAAGATTTTCATTTATTACCACTTAATTTAGTAAACACTCCCGGTATAAAAAAAGGAGAATGATGTAAGTTTAGTTAGACAAGTTGGGTACAAGGTGGTGTTAGATTTGGACTCAATTTAGAACTGAATGATTAATAACTCTGAGTGATTCAAAGGCTCTGTATAAATCTGTTTTTGTTGTTTGATAACTGTTGTAAATGAACAATCTGAATGACAAAAAATCACTATATCGTGATAAATAAAAATATTATTTTTAGCTTCAAAGAATTTTTAGGTAGTGATACGTTGTTTGGTAAAAAAAAGAATGAACATATATTTTCAGGTTTTTTAGTTACGGTGATTATTAGATTTATTTGACACTATCAGGTCACATAATTACAATAATGCAAACATAATTCAACTTTTTTGTCATATAAAAATATATTATATCATCTCTACGATGAAACAAAAATGACAAAAAAATTATATTTCTATAACGAGTTTTGCTACATTTACAAACAATCCACAAAAAATCATCCACAAACATGTGTTGTTTATGTGTGATTGGCCAAATCAAAGAGAAGAGAGAGAAAGTGTATCAAAATACATCAATCAAAACATCACAACACATGTTTGTGGATGTTTGTGTGTGGATTGTTTGTGGATGTAGTAAAACTCTTCTAAAACTTACACGTTGCACTAAACACAACTAATAAAAAAGATGGATATTGTAAAAAATCAAAACATAGCACTGATTTACAAAGACTATCATATACATGTCAATAACTTTTAGCGAAAATTTTCGCAGTGACCTATTGGAATGCATGTTATCCAGATATGACCCTGACAATTTTTTTTTTGTATATGACCTTATAGATCGCGCATGGTGGCAAGCGATCTACATATAGGACACGTGTCTGTGTTTGTAAGTGGTTGGTGAGAAAAAAAAAAATGTAAATCGCGCATGGGGTAGAGCGATTCACAATTTATATATTTTTTTTCAAGTCTGTTGAAAAATTTTTGTATATAGTTTTAGGTATTGTTTTAGGGTTTATGGTATATGATGTTGTGTTTATTGAAAATCTTGATCCTGGGCATTTTTGCGTACGCATTTGGATACTCATATGTTTTATTTAAAATTGTTTATTTGCTAATCTGTGTAGTCTTTGATGAGCTCTACTTAGTGAATTAAAATTTATTAAAATTAGTTTTAATATGCATAAGATATGATGGTGCAAAGTGTGTCAGTTGGTCATTTTTAAAAAAATAAAATTTCGAAATAATTGTAAACCTATATTTTTGCAATTATAAAAGTTGGAATTGAAAACATAAAAGTTAACGGTAGTCATTAAAAAGCATTATAACATGAGAATCAACAGATCTCTAGTAGAGTACATGGGCAATCTTATTTAGACGATATGAAAACATAAAAACAACAACACACAACGACATACATGGTTAGTAAATCGGTGTTAGGCAATAATGCTTTTACATGTTTTTGTAGTTCGTCATCAACTGTCGTTTTTCTTCCATGCTCATTAGCAACTCATCCCTGATGCCTTTCAATTTTACACACTTTTTCATGTCGGCCCCTGTCATGCATCCTAGTGCGTACTTATCGTAATCGATAAGTGGGTGATCGTGCAATATCATTAGATTGCTAATTTCTACCCTACGATATGTAAACCTATCAGCAAAGCGATGCATCAAGGCTAACATTTGTTCCTCCAAAATAGCTTCTTCATCAAGTGTTTTTTGTAGTTTCATAAGGACAGTTAACCTAACGTTTTCTGAGTTACTAGCCATGGTATAAAATGAAAAGATAAAATTAATAACTTGTGTGAATGATAAAAATATTTGTGAATAAGAGTGCTCATATATGTGTCTATTTATAAGCAATAAGTTTAAGATAAAGCAGACAAGTTGTTGGATGTTTTTGTAAATCGCGTGTAATTTAAGGTGATAGACAGCATTGTCATTGAGTTGTCTTATCTATTGTAGAAAAAAATATTTGTGTTGTCAAATCATGTCATAAATCACGTGAAATGTGCAGTGAAACAGCCCCAAGGATGTTTGGTACGACTGAATCACAAAGAATGAATATGCATTGGAGAATGAAATGGCACAAAAACAAAGAAAAATAATGAGTTTGATATAAAAGAATGGATTCTAGTGTTTGGCAAAAATAAAGAATAGAGTGTCAAAATCGATTAAAGATTCCATTCTTTTGTTTGGTAAAAAAAAGAATGAACATATATTTTCAGGTTTTTTAGTTACGGTGATTATTAGATTTATTTGACACTATTCATGTCACATAAATACAATAATGCAACATAATTCAACTTTTTGTCATATACAAATATATTATATCATCTCTACGATGAACAAAAATGACAAAAAAATTATATTACTATAAACGAGTTTTGCTACATAACAAACAATCCACAAAAAAATCAACCACAAACATGTGTAGTTTATGTGTGATTGGCCAAATCAATAGAGAAGAGAGAAAAGAGTGTATCAAAAACATCATCAAACATCACCAACACATTTTTGTGGATGTTTGTGTTGGATTTGTTTGTGATTAGGAAACTCTTCTAAAACTTACACGTTGCACTAAACACAACTAATAAAAAAGATGGATATTGTAAAAAATCAAAACATAGCACTGATTTACAAAGACTATCATATACATGTCAATAACTTTTAGCGAAAATTTTCGCAGTGACCTATTGGAATGCATGTTATCCAGATATGACCCTGACAATTTTTTTTTCTATATGACCTTATAGATCGCGCATGGTGGCAAGCGATCTACATTTGGACACGTTCTGTTTTTAGTGGTTGGTGAGCAAATAATAAAAATGTAAAATCGCGCATGGGGTTAAAAGCGATTCACAATTTAAATAGTTTTTTACAAGTCTGTTGAAAAAATTTTTTGTATATAGTTTTTAGGTATGTTTTAGGGTTTATGGAATATGATGTGTGTTTATTGAAAATCATGATCCTGGCATTTTATGCGTACACATATGGATACTCATATGTTTTATATTAAAATATGTTTATTTGCTATCTGTTTAGTCCTTTGATGAGCTCTACTTAGTGAAATAAAATTTATTAAAATTGAGTTTTAAATCATCAGAATGATGGTGCAAAGTGTGTCATATGGTCATTTATTTTTAAACTTTTTCGAAAAATTGTAACCCTATATTTTTGCAATTATAAAATTGAATTGAAAGCATAAAGTTAACGTAGTCCATTAAAAAGCATACAGCATGAGAAACACCAGATTCTCTATAAGTACATGAACCAATCTTATTTAGACATATGAAAACATAAAAAACCTACAGTACAACCGACATACATGGTTAGGTCAAACAGGTGTTAAGTAATAATGCTTTACATGTTTCTGTCGTTCGACATCAACTAACGTTTTACTTCCATGCTCCTTATACAACTCCTCCCGATGCTTTCAATTTTACACACTATTTCATGTCGGCCCCAGTCACGCATCCTTAGTGAGTACTTTACCGTAAACGAATAAGTGGGTGATCGTAGCAATACATCATTAAAGATGAAAAACTACCAATGGGCTTCAGAACAAGAACCAAATTATTCAAATTAAAGTTAAAAACGTCAAAAAAAATAACATATCGACATGTTTTGTTTCCCATTTTTGTTAAATTCACCAAAATAAGTGCAAACATCAAACATCTATGCTAGATTCATATTGCTTTAAAATATTTTAATATAATATATCTAGAATGGTTTAAAAACTATAAATAGTAATTACTATACTGTTATCACGTGGCAAGTGGCAACAAATATAGTGGCGCTGAGTGATTTTGCTTCATTTTATTTAAGAATCGGTCAGCACTTTGATCATTAAGAGGTGATTTTTGTCTCATCAAACACATTTAAAACTGATCGACTCAGCATTCAGTGCTGAATTACCCAATTAAGCGCCAATCAAACAGCCCCAAGGATGTTTGGTACGACTGAATCACAAAGAATGAATATGCATTGGAGAATGAAATGGCACAGAAAAAGAATGAGTTTGATATAAGAGAATGGATTCTAGTGTTTGGCAAAAATAAAGAATAGAGTGTCAAAATCGATTAAAGATTCCATTCTTTTGTTTGGTAAAAAAAAGAATGAACATATATTTTCAGGTTTTTTAGTTACGGTGATTATTAGATTTATTTGACACTATCAGGTCACATAATTACAATAATGCAAACATAATTCAACTTTTTTGTCATATAAAAATATATTATATCATCTCTACGATGAAACAAAAATGACAAAAAAATTATATTTCTATAACGAGTTTTGCTACATTTACAAACAATCCACAAAAAATCATCCACAAACATGTGTTGTTTATGTGTGATTGGCCAAATCAAAGAGAAGAGAGAGAAAGTGTATCAAAATACATCAATCAAAACATCACAACACATGTTTGTGGATGTTTGTGTGTGGATTGTTTGTGGATGTAGTAAAACTCTTCTAAAACTTACACGTTGCACTAAACACAACTAATAAAAAAGATGGATATTGTAAAAAATCAAAACATAGCACTGATTTACAAAGACTATCATATACATGTCAATAACTTTTAGCGAAAATTTTCGCAGTGACCTATTGGAATGCATGTTATCCAGATATGACCCTGACAATTTTTTTTTTGTATATGACCTTATAGATCGCGCATGGTGGCAAGCGATCTACATTTGGACACGTGTCGGGTTTTTAGTGGTTGGTGAGAAAATAAAAAAAATGTAAATCGCGCATGGGGTAGAGCGATTCACAATTTATATATTTTTTTTGCAAGTCTGTTGAAAAAATTTTGTATATAGTTTTAGGTATTGTTTTAGGGTTTATGGTATATGATGTTGTGTTTATTGAAAATCTTGATCCTGGACATTTTTGCGTACGTATTTGGATACTCATATGTTTTATTTAAAATTGTTTATTTGCTAATCTGTGTAGTCTTTGATGAGCTCTACTTAGTGAATTAAAATTTATTAAAATTAGTTTTAATATGCATAAGATATGATGGTGCAAAGTGTGTCAGTTGGTCATTTTTTTTTTAAAAAATTCGAAAAAATTGTAAACCTATATTTTTGCAATTATAAAAGTTGGAATTGAAAGCATAAAAGTTAACGGTAGTCATTAAAAAGCATTACAACATGAGAATCACCAGATCTCTAGTAGAGTACATGGCCAATCTTATTTAGACGATATGAAAACATAAAAACAACAACACACAACGACATACATGGTTAGCAAACTGGTGTTAAGCAATAATGCTTTTACATGTTTCTGTAGTTCGTCATCAACTGTCGTTTTTCTTCCATGCTCCTTAGCAACTCATCCCTGACGCCTTTCAATTTTACACACTTTTTCATGTCGCCCCTGTCTTGATCCTAGTGCGTACTTTCCGTAATCGATAAGTTGGTGATCGTGCAATACCATCAGATTGTTATTTCTATCTAGATAGTAACCCCTATCAACAAAGCGATGCATCAAGGCTAACATTTGTTCCTCCAAAATAGCTTCTTCATCAAGTGCTTCTTGTAGTTTCATAAGGACAGTTAACCTAACGTTTTCTGGGTTACTAGCCATGGTAGAAAATGAAAAGATAAAATTAATAACTTGTGTGAATGATAAAAATGTTTGTGAGTAAGAGTGCTCATATATGTGTCTATTTATAAGCAATAAGTTTAAGATAAAGCGGAATGTTGTCATAGGTTTTCGTAAAATCGCTGTGTAATTTGAGGTGATAACAGCATTGTCAATTGAGTTGTCTTTATCTATTGCAGTATAAAAACGTTTGTCTTGTCGAATCTTGTATAAATCACGTGAAATGTGCAGTGTCAAATTCATGTTGATTGAGGACTTTTTTTAATGCATATTAAGAATAAAAGTAACGGATTCACATAATCTATTAAAAAATTATTACATAGCAATTAAACCAAATACAATCTAGTTGATTGGCAAACCTTATTTAATACACATTGCGAAAACAAACAACAGCAAACACAGGAACACAACTTGATGACTTGTGGTCTTTTGAACTAATGTTATAATCTTATATTGCCATGTATGTTAATGAAGGTTTTGCTTTGCAGAAAATGACTCTCAACAATGTTGTTTGTTCGTGAATGATGTTTTTGGTAAGGATATCCGCTTTCATGTGTATTATTAGAGCCTGTAAACCGTAGGTATAAGGCTTTTGTAGGATACATTGCAAACAGTGTTATTTGTACCAATAGGTATACGATTTCCTTGTATATGTGCTAAGTTTCACAACAACTGATCTGCTAGTGTTTCCTCAGCTTGAATCTCCCTTTGTAGTTTTAAAACAATTGCTTGACGTGCCTCATTTGCTCCATAAGCCATATAGTATGTTAGTGGAGAGAAGAAGTGTGTGTATGAGAGACAAGATTCTATTGTAGATGATAACATAGTTGATATAGGGGAAATAGTATGGGAAGTCTGTGTCAATAGAGTGAAATAGTAAAAAAACACTGACAAATATCGTACATTTATAAGAGATAATTGACATTTTCATTGATAAGTCTTTATCAACTGTCATTCACTTGTTTTAATTAAGAAAGGGAGGAACAAAATGTGTACATTGAAAAGACATTGTTAACACATATTGAGTTACATGAATATTAGTACATATGATTCTTCAAATGTTGACGTTGAACTTGTTTTTATTTTTTTCGTTTCTGCATTTGATGTAGATAGCTAAGTGATTCTTGTCGTTGTCTTTTTTCTTCTTCTGAAATGATACCTCCAAATGATTCTTCCTTTGAGCTATTGTTTTGAATCAACACGGAGCTTAGATCTATCTTCGAACATGATACCTTGGTTTCCTCGTATTCAAAGTGTTCTTGTTCCGCCCATTCAACCATTTTGTTGAAAGTGTAATCATTTTGTGTTTCCTGCCTTATAATGCCTTCATTTTCACTTGAGTAGTCAGTTATGACATGGTTCATCATTTCTGCCAAGCTAGCATTTGGGAAAATATATTTGGATATAACAAAATCGACACCGATGTGGTCAATGTAGATTTCCAATTTGTACTGCGCTGAAGATATATCAAACATGACATGTGTATCATAGTTGTTTCTAAGTTTAACGGTTAATGAAAATCCATTGTGTGGTATCTTATAATAAAGAGCATGAATGTTTGTACCCAAAATATTAAACAAATATTGTTTCAGATCTGCTAGTTTCAGTCTTGGAATGTTGATGTTGAATGTTCCACCGTTGACGTACATCGTGTTATTTGTGTCATCGAGCACCAACTGACCACTATTATGAACCACAAAATTGAAAACGGTTTGCGTGTAGGGGTTTATGTGGTTTTGTTTTATTATAAAACCTATTTCACCAAGTTAATTCATAGTAATCAACTTTTTTTCTATTTTTTCTGCATTGATGTTGACAGCTGAGTGATTCTTCTAGTTAATATTTTAGTTCTTTAGAAATGAACACTCTGAAATGATTCTTCAAAGAAAACCATCGTTTGGAAATCAACACCGTGCTTAAATCTATTGAGTACTTCCAGCAACTTTTGCAATTATCTATAATAATTATTGTATGATAAATATTCGTAATTGTTTTCATAACCTAATACGTGTAGTATGGTGGCAACATGTAATAAAGAGTAGTGGATCCTCTTGGTATTTTCCATTTTAGATAGCTAACCATATCTTCAAAATCCATTTGAAAAATGTAAATATTCAGTACTGAACCATCTTGGTATGTTAGGGGGTTGAGTTAAATTCTCCGTTGTGGTTTACATCAAACTCGAAAGTAGTATTTGATAAGTCGACATTCTTTGGAATGTAAGAAGTGTAATTGAAATCCAGTCTGTTGAAAATATGTAGTTGTTTATTACTTGTCTATATATAATAATTGCAAATCATAAAGTTGATAAGTCATTTTGTTTTTTGAATATATCAATTTTTTATTGTTACACACTAGAACAAGGACATCACATGCTACAAACAATCATAAAAAATTGTTTCTTAATAACTAGGCAAATAACTTTTTTGCACAAAAGGGTTTTCCTTTATTCTTGTTTTGTTTGTCTCATCACTGTGTTGTTCTTCAACGATGAGTGGGGATAGCTTCCACCGCGAACGTACCACATGTAGTTTGTTATGATGAGTAAACATGGTATCGTGTCCCGCTTCTTGTATTGCATCATCCAATGGAAACAAGACCCGAATCTAGACTACAATTAGGTTTATTTAAATAAGAAAACGTTGGGGTTTTTATCGTAACCCAAACAGTTTGTTAATATTAATTTAACTTGATTTTTTGAGAAGGTGTCGAACTCTACCGGATCTGTGGTAGTAATCATCTCATCAACAAATTCTCTTTTAGGCGGACTAGTGAACCTTCCATAGGGGTGTAGTAGGACCTTAAATGTCATTGTTTGAAAATTAAATTGAATAAATGTAATAGTTTAATGTTGTTGTCGAAGTTTAACCACAAAGTATGTGGTTTATATAGTGTTTATTGTTTTTCAATCATGTGCATAAATCACGTTAAATACTAAGGGATGAATCCAGTGTCAGGGACTTGTCAAGTCAATGTATATATACTTAGTGATTGAGTTGTCCAATATGTCATTGATTTGTACGATCCATATGCTAAATCGCGTACAATACTAAGTGATCAACTTAGTGGCAGGGACTTGTCAAATCAATGTTTCTATTATGTGATTTACTTGTCCAATTTGTCATTGATTTGTCATAATTATGGCATAAATTGTCTACAATAATAATTCGTCAACACATTGTCTGTGACATGTCAAGTCATTGGTTTGTCATAAACATGTTTGTATTTACTATTGGAGTTGTTTAAATTGTAATAGATATTATTGTCCTTACTTCTTTATGTGTGTTGTTTACAATATTTATAGATACAAGGTTTAATTAGTAATGTAGTGTTTATTGTAGTAACATAAATAGTTAAATTGAAATTTAAATATATTACATCATTAAAATCATACATTATAATTTAACAACAAACCAACAGAAAGCATAAAAACATACAATTTTTTAGAACCCAAACGAGTTAAACCAACTATTTGAACCATTCGTGTTTAGATCATCTAGATGTTGCGCATCATATTGCTGAGAGTTGTATTATTCATACATTTGAGATGATTCTGTGTGATGTCCATTGTATGCTTGAGATATGTTTGTGAAATGTTGGTCGTAAGGTTGCGACGGGTATGGTGTTTCACAGTAAGGTTGTGATGGGTATGAGGTGGCACCGTATTGTTGTGATGTGTAATGGTTAATATTATGGAAAGTGTTGTCATAATGTTGAGTTGGGTTGTAGAATGATGGTTGGTTGTTTCGTGGAATTTCTTGATCATTTTGTGTACGTATGTTTACAGGCGGTTGAACGACAAAGGGTTGACTACATTGATCACGTTTGTGTCCCGCTTGTTTGCATCTGCTACAATGTATAACTCTTGGCTCCTCTCCTTGAGATTGTATACGGTTTGTATTTTTAGGACAACCGGGTTGTAGGTTGTCTATGCGAGGAGGAATAGCTTTTTGAATATTGTGTGGAAATTCCCATTGTTGCATATTTCCAAGGAAATGAATTGACTCCGAATAAGTGCCTTGATATTTTGGTATTTTAAACCAATCTGCTACATATTGGACACAATCCGTCAAACCCAAAAGCTGTGTTATAGCTATGACGTAACCACACGGAAGCCCTAAAAGCTGCCATTTACGACATTCACAAATTCCTGTTTGTAAGTTGACTGTACGAATATACTGATCGTCTGAAACTTGGTATTGATATTCGTTAACACCTTTAACAACCCATGTCGCACTTTTCATCCTTTTTTTAGCCACTTTGTGTGCTGCCCAATCAGTTATTTCATACGTCATATTTGCTACAATAATAGATAAACAAGAATCAATATAGAAGTTGTTATTAAGGAAAAAATAGTTGTATATTATGTTTTCTAAGAATAATACCTGCTAGCTGTCGACGTTTATAGTACCATTCTTGCACCATCGCACGATATGTCTCGGCTAACTTTAACACGGGCTCTTTTCTATATATTACACTACAAGCGTTGACAGACTCCACACTATTCGATGTCATATAATTGTAACGAACTAGTGGGCAATGCGCTCTTGACCATCTTTGAGGACCAGCTCGACAAAGCTTTTCGTATGCATCAGGCTGAACAATTTGTAGTATGTTCATGCTGGTTGCATAGTCTTCTCGTGTGTATGCCTTGCATATTTTCCAGAATAAACCTTTTCTTTTTTTGTTTTTCAAAGATAGGTTCTGCATAAGATGCCGACAACATACAACATGAAAGGCTAAAGGGAATTCATTTTCTACTGCCATAGCTATAGCAGGATGCCTATCAGATATGAATAGCAAATTGGGATTATCACCAATGCATTCTTTGAGCACCGACATCCACCATGACCAACATGGACCTGTTTCCCCTTTGCATATACCAAATGCAATTGGCACAATCTGATTGTTTCCATCCATGGCCACAGCTACCAGATTTGTTCCCTTGTATAGACCCTTTAAATGCGCAACATCGATCATAAGCACCGGGCGTAGATAATTGAGGAACGTACGAATCTGAAATAAAAGATTATAAACATACTTTCGTGATGTAATAGAATTATATTATTTAGAATATGTGAGCATCACTTACCGAAGCACCAATGGCAATGAATAACATCTCGAAAACTCCTTTATCGTCTGTTTTGATACGTGTTACTGTCCCTTCGTTTTTTTGTTCTAGGTTATAACAATAATACGGGAGCATTTCAAATGCTTCGTACGGTGAACCCCTTACCTGTTGTATACCGTAATGCTTCCCTTTCATTGCTTGTTGGTAAGAAATATGTATTTTATATTCTGACAAAATATCTTGTTGGATATCTTTCCCTCTTAAAACCCGCGACCTATCTTGTAATTTTAGAGTGAGAAGGTGACCAATTACTTTTTTGTTTGCATTTCGATGGTTAGGATATGTTTGAGTCTTGGGACATGTGTGAACATCATTAAGATGTGTAATGTAATACCGCTCTGTATTATCCCACAGTCTAGCCCGGAGCTTCCAATCACATTGATTAAAATGATAGCATTTTAAGTGACATCTTTCCGGGGCTGATCTGTCTGTTAAAAATTGGAAACCTTCGTTTAAAGCTTTCAACCTAACAGCCAAGATCAAAGCTTCTTTGTTGTCAAAAATGTTACCCTTTTCAACTTCAGATTGTTGAGTATACTGCTTTGAAATATTAGGTTTTGCCTTGTAAACTGGTGTCTCTGGAATGTCAGGCTCAAATGACATGAACTTTTGCCATTTATGGAATTTCTTTTGGGGGTTTTCATTTACCACATCATCTGTGTTATATTCGTTTGATCTGAAGGCAAATGAGGATTCAGGATTTGAAAAATGTGGCTCATTTTGCAATTGTAGGGAGTCGTTGATATGAAAATCATTTTGTCCTAAATCAAAAGATATACCATTGTTTAAAAAAGACGTATTGTTATAACTATTATTCAAATGAGACGATGTTATTTCTGGATTAGATGGGCCTTCGTTTTCTAAAGTTGTCGATTCAAAAAAATTAAAGAACATATTTTTTTGATCGTTTTTCCGTTCAGAAACAAACAACTGTGCAAATTCATCTTTGGAGTTACAAGCACACCCAACAAAAAATTGTACCTCAGCGTCGTCTGTGATATCAACAGCAAAGTCAAATGACGAGAGCTTAAACGAGAAGTTTATTTCAGCATTTGCTTCCAAATTGAATTTCTGCATCACCATTTCATGTAACATTGAGTATGTCAAATCTTCTGACAGTATGGAACCTCGTCTGGTTTCATTAAAATGAATTAAGCACTTGAAGTTTTTTATATTTGACGCCATTTTTTTAAGGTTCACTTTAGGATGTTATCAATACATATTGGTTTCAAGAATTATATATATATATATAGGTCATAACAAGTATAAAGAATATCCGAACGAACGCAGAAGCAGTCAAAGAAAATGAACGTAAAGAATTATTCATCAACAAAATGAAACTTAAAAATTATTTAACAACAAAATGAACTTAAAGAGTCGTGTTGTTAAACACTACATTTACTAATTAAACCTTGTATCTATAAATATTGTAAAATATTGTAAACAACACACATAAATGGGTAAGGACAATAATATCTATTACAGTTTAAACAACTCCAACAGTAAATACAAACATGTTTATGATAAACCAATGACTTGACATGTCACAGACAATGTGTTGACGAATTATTATTGTAGACAATTTATGTCATAATTATGACAAATTAATGACAAATTGGATAAGTAAATCACATAATAGAAACATTGACTTGACAACTGTCTGCCACTAAGTTGATCACTTAGTATTGTACGTGATTTAGCATATGGATCGTACAAATCAATGACATATTGGACAACTCAATCACTAAGTATATATACATTGACTTGATAAGTCACTGACACTGAATTCATCACTTAGTATTTAACGCGATTTATGCACATGATTGAAAAACAGTAAACACTATATAAACCACATACTTTGTGGTTCAACTTCAACAACAACATTAAACTATTACATTAATTCAATTTAATTTTCAAACAATGACATTTAAAGTCATACTACACCATTATGGAAGGTTCACTAGTCCGCCTATTAAAACACCTCATTACTTAAAAGTACAATGATATATTCACATTATACAACCAATTAAAAGCATACATACCAAATTAAATATAATGCAACCAATTAAAACACCCTTGTACTCAAAATTATAATAATATTTTTCACAATGTACAATATAAACAAGCTACAATATAATCCAAAATATAAACTAATTAAACACACTAATTAATGTTATTTTTAAAACACCTCTAAAATGAAAAATACACGTTATTATACACATTGTACAAACTAATAAAACACACAAAGCTTCATACAATTATATGCTAACAAGTTAATGGTACATATAGTTTTGAAAACCGGACCGGACCAACGGGCTCAACCGGGAACCGAGTCGCCAGCGGTTTGGCTAGCCAATAGCCACCGGTTTGGCTAGCTAATAAAAGCCGTCTGAAAACGAACCGGAGAAACCCGTCGAACCGAACTATTTTATTATTATAAGAAAGACAGGGTAGAAAGTGCAAGAAATGAAAGTACAGGGTAGGCGGGCTAACTTGTGTAAATTTACACTACAATAGAAACGGGTAACCTTGAAGTTTAAGAAAAGAACAAAACAGACCCTGCGCTTTTTGCTTATTTTGCTTATTGAAAAATTGAGAATTAGCAAAAACTTAAAACTACAAAGTTGTAGACTAGCTTATTCCTAACAACTTTAATGAAAGCAATATAAACTTTTAACCACTATATAAGCTGGAAAATAAGCTGAATGTTCACTGTCACAGAAACTAGGGGTTTAGAAGCTTGTTTAGATTTTGACTTATATTGAGCTTATTTCTTTGTGAAAATGAAAAACAAAAGATGCTTATTGCTGCTTAAGGTGTATATTAAAGGTATCTAAACAAACATTAACTAGGTGTTAACAGTTTTAGGAAGAAATTCAAAATTGAAAAGAGCTAGTTTCTAGCTGATGTACTTGGCTGCTGATGTAATTGACAATGAACAAAGATGCAGGCTAATCTTTTGAGGTTCTACCCCTTTAAACCTACTCACAAGATGCTACTAAACTTATATTTGCCATAACAAAGAACTACTAAGCTTTTAAACCTTCAAAAATTGAAACCTCTAAACCACTAAAAGCTGCCCTGGTGCTAAGCCTATTTTTTAAAACTCTAAACCTTGTGAAACTAGACTTTAAACTTCAAAACCTGCTTTAACCTTGATATTAAGAACTAATACATGTATGCAAAAAGGATTGACAGTGTTTCTTTGACTTTAAGAGTCAAAGAAAGCTTATTCCAAACACTACCTTAAACAAGCTGCCAAAACAAATTTGCATCTAAATTCTGTTTAACTCTAAAACTTATAAAACTCTTTTATCTACTTCTACTAAAATTAATCTAATAAGGCTATTTGAACAGTAAAAGTTACAGCTTATTAATGAAAATAGGCTAGTTTCTCTAATAGGCTTATACTACTGGTAAAGGCAGTCTTAAAAGAAAACTATAATTTCTCAAATTTTATCCAATCAAAACTGAAAATAGCTAGGAATTAAACATAAACAGACATGATTGAAGAGCATTCAGACAATATTGACTAAAAATAAGCAATGTGAAACAAGCTATAAATTTGCTTAAAGATGAAATTTAGTGCATAAAACCTGAAAATTGGAGTCTCAGCTCTAGAGCCACTCTAGTAGAGTGAGTGGCTCAATTTAAGCACCTAAATGGCTCCAAAGCCTCTAAACCAAAGAGCAAATAGCTCAATAAGCTATAACTAGCTTATTACTTCAATAGCTTCTAAAACTTGATCAAATGAGCTCGAATGAACATGTTTTGACAACAAATGGAATTAAAAGAGTAAATGAATGAGGATTAACAAAATTTAACTGTATTTTGAGTTGATGAACAGTAATAAGCTCAAAAGAGCTTATTAAGAGCTTATGAGGTAAAATTTGCTTAAATTTGAAATCAAAGAATGAGAATACTTGAAAGCTGAATGTAATTGCTCAAAATGATTGTGTACAAGCTTATAGAACAACAGTACTAGTGATTAAAGCTTGATTACAAAAGTATGTAAAAAAACGGGAAATTACAAAGTAGAATTTTTAAAACTAAAAACAACAACCGAAAAAGTGATCCCTAACACTCTATTTATAGAGGAGTAGTGAAGAGGAGGGAAGAGTTCTAGAAAAATCCTTTTAATCTCAATCGTCGATCTCTTATGAGCAAATTGTGGCCGTTTGATCATAGAAGTGAGGTGTCCTGGCCAATGATTGGATTACACGTGTTTGTTTGTGATTGGGGAGGGCTTATGAACGAATTTGGGTTTTATAGAGGAGCGGGGTGTGGGAAAAACGGGATTTGGGTTGTGTGAATTTGGCGGGGAAAAGTATTTAGTGAGTAGTACTGTACTAGAAAAGCGGGTTTCAGTTTAAATGTTTGGAGTATTGCCACTTTGAGTCCTTGTCTTTTGTTCCGCCCAAGTGTAGTTATAAACAAATTTCACTTTTGGCAAGTTTGGCCCTTGTGGTTCTTTTTCTCTATTTCTCCTTTAATAATCAACTTTTCTCTTTTGGCAAACTTGGCCCTTTGATCTTTAAAACTTCAAAGTAAGCCTTCAACCTTTGAGAACTTGTCACTAATGGCCCTTGACTTTATTGTGTTGACCTTTGACTTTCTTTCTTGCTGTGTCGGGCTGATCCGGCTGTGATCTCTGGCTGATTTCTCACTCTTGCTCTTGTCTCTTTGTCTTTTTCCCGTTTCTTGTTGGTTTTTGATCGTTTTTGCTTCTTTTCGTCTTTTTAATCCTTTCCTGCACAATTAGACACAAAAGCACATTCTTTCTATTCTTTTGGCATTTTTAATGCTTTTATTTGGCAAAATCCCGGGTAATTTAGTATACAATTAAGCAAATATCAGTGGTTCTCGTTCCTTCCTGCTCAGAGCATCAGCAACAACATTCGCCTTCCCTGGGTGATAACGAATTTCGCAATCGTAATCACTCAGCAACTCTAACCAGCGACGTTGCCTCATATTTAATTCCTTCTGATCAAGAATGTGTTGTAAACTTCTGTGATCAGTGAACACCGTGCACTTGGTTCCATACAGATAGTGCCTCTAAAATTTTAGAGCGAACACTACTGCCCCAAGTTCTAAGTCATGAGTCGTATAGTTCTTTTCATGAATTTTTAACTAGCGTGATACATAAGAAATCACCTTCTCTCTTTGCATCAACACATCGCCCAAACCCTTCTTTGAAGCATCGCAGTATGCGATGAAATCTTCGCTTCCCTCAGGTAAGGCTAGGATTGGTGCACTGCACAGCTTCTGCTTCAATAGTTGAAAAGCTGCTTCTTGTTTATCACCCCAATCAAACTTAACACCTTTCTGGGTTAGTTTGGTCATTGACTTGGCGATCTTTGAAACCCTTTGATGAATATTCAAATAGCCTGCAAATGCCCAAAATTGGCGAATCTCTGATGGTGTTTTTAGGAGACGGCCCAATCTTTGATAGATTCAATCTTGGCAGGGTCAACGTGAATACCTCGATAGTCAATCACGTGACCGAGGAATTGTACCCTGGAGATCCAGAATTCACACTTGGAGAACTTGGCGTACAATTCTTCCTTCTTAAGCAATTTCAAGATCTGCCTAAGGTGTTCTTCATGTTCCTTCTTACTTTTGGAGTAGATCAAAATGTCATCGATGAAGACAATTACAAACTTGTCCAGATACGGTTTACACACCCGGTTCATAAGGTCCATGAACACGGTCGGTGCATTAGTCAAACCAAAAGGCATGACTTGGAATTCATAGTGACCGTATCGAGTCCTGAATGCAGTCTTGGGAATGTCTTCTTCTTGAACTCTCAACTGGTGATACCCTGACCTTAGATCGATCTTTGAATAAATACTCGACCCTTGCAGCTGGTCGAATAGGTCATCGATCCTTGGGAGTGGGTAGCGGTTCTTCACTGTCAGTTTGTTCAATTTCCTGTAATCGATGCACATCCGGAAAGACCCATCTTTCTTCTTTACAAACAGAACCGGAGCTCCCCAGGGTGAGGAACTTGGTCTTATGAAGCCTTTGTCCGTAAGTTCCTGTAGTTGCTCCGCTAGTTCCTTCATTTCGGACGGTGCTAATCTATATGGTGCCCGGGCTACAGGTGTAGCACCTGGTACCAAATCGATTTGAAACTCCACTTGTCGAGTGGGTGGTATACCCGGCAAGTCCTCAGGAAAAACTTCAGGAAATTCTTGAACAACTGGCACATCTTCAAGTCGTTTCTCCTTTGACTTGTCTTCGTCTTTGGTTGCGGTGATATTTGCTAAGAATACGTGACATCCCTTCGTTAAATACTCTTGAGCCTTAGTACACGAGATGATGTTTAATCGGGTCCCGTGTTTATTGCTGCTTCCGTCACCACGAACGATTAAAATTTCGTCTCCAAAAGGAATACGAACGATCTTTTCCGCACAGACAATAACGGCATGGTACTTTGCCAACCAATCCATACCAATTATCACGTCAAAACTACCTAGTTCTACGGGCATTAGGTCTATGTTGAAAGGATGATTTAAGAGGTTTAACGTACAACCCCGGATAATAGTGTTTAACCCAACTATTCGCCCGTCGGCTAGTTCGACATTATAATCATGATCTAATGCAGTCGGAGTGATAACAATTCGAGAGCTAAATGCAGTAGATACAAAACTCCTATCGGCACCGGTATCAAATAAAATAGATGCATATCGGTTGTTTAGGAGAAACGTACCCGTGACGACATTGTTGTCCGGGTTTGCCCCTGCATTGCCCACGGCATACACCTTTGCCTGAGCCTTGGCATTTCCAGCCTGATTACCCCGGTTGTTGTTGTTCTTCAATTTTGGGCAATCCTTCTTGAAATGCCCTTGAGCACCACATTCAAAACAAGCCCTCTGATTAGCCCCAGTGTTGACATTTGGGGGACTCCTGCAGTCACGACCTAAATGACCAAATCGGTTGCACTTGCTGCATTTGGGAGCACAAGGACCCTCATGGTGATAGTTACATTTGGAACACAGAGGTTTAGGCCCTCCGTATGGTTTCCTATCACCATTTCCTGCGGCATAAGCTCTTCCAGTGTTTTGTCTCTTGTTTGGTTGCTGATTCTGGTTGTTCCTGGCAGTGTCATCAGACTTTCTTTTGTTGTCAGCCTGACGTTCAGCCCAAGTGTTGATCTTTTTGTCCATGAGTTCAGTGGCGAACTCAATGGCATCCTGCATAGTTTTTGGCTTAGTCGCCATCACACTGCCATGGATCGTGTCGGGCAAGCCACCGACATATTTCTCAACTTGGTCTATTTCTTCCGGAAACATCCGATCGCACATTAGTGCCAGTTCTTGGAAACGTTGGCTATAGGCTCTTTGATGGTGGGGAAGATTAGAATCAACTATCTTGACGTTGAATGATTGACTTTGAAAGCTTGAGTATGAGCATGTGGTTTATGAATCCGACTTCGCTGGAATGAGGCTGCAACACCGTCGTCTTATCCTGAAATAAAACAGTTAGCAATAAAAGATGAATATGGCTTTGTCATTCATCTTGAGTTCGGTTGCATTAACCTCCGGTTTCCCGTTTTATAGTATAAATACTATACCTGTGATCAGGTAGATTCAAAGAATCTCCTTGACAGGGTTTCCAGCTCAAAGCGTAGGATCTTCTAACAAAACCCCATATTTTATTATGGGGGTTTATATAGATTTCTCCATGCTTGCTAGTTTTCTCATTACCGGAACGTCTCAAAGCAGACCAACACGGTAATAGTGACTCAGATAGTTACTATCTATTCCCTGACTAAGTACCGACAATTCATTTATTGTGACCAAATTTGATATCCCAGTTATCAAAGCCTGATTCATATAGAATCTCGCAAGTCACCTACCAAGAGCTTGTTAGATGCTGGCTCAAGCAGGATTTCCATCTTCACTGTGAATACCTTAAGTATCACTCGGATGTTCTGGCAAAATCTCAAGGATAATGCGTAGGACTCTTTGTTATAGCTTGCGGAAGCTTTTATGGTGTTCCAACAAGTTCTTTTGACATTATGTCCTAATGAGATTTTAATTTGATCTCTTCTAGCTCAGACTCGATTTGTGCACTTTTGGTTGTTTTAATCGGAGGCTGGAGCAAGACTGCCACCTATTCAATATCAACAATCTCGGAGTGAGATGTCATAGATAACGTGTGTATTCCATGACAAATGAGACAAGTTTCTTTTGAGAGAAACCCCGAATGCAGGGAAGGGTTGTGCATTGCATCAACTGGGTCCATGACGACTTCTTCAATATCAACAATCAAACAATGTGATTATTGATAGATTATGATTGACCCCCGTTTCTGCCTAAGGTGTAAAGAGGCTCTTTCTTTTCACCCTTTATCCATACATTTCTTTTTCATTGTGATTGTTCCAGTGTTAGCTCAATCTTAGTCTGCAATTTTCCCTTTTACTCATTCTTCTCCATTCATACCTAAGGACTAGCTATACTAACTATTGAGTGGTCCCCTTGGGTAGATCCCTCCGGTTCTGTTGATCATAATACTTATTCCTAACCTAACCACCTTATGACTTCAGACTTGTCGTGAAATTAATAGGTTGTTGGGTATGAGATCGAACCATAAAACCATTTTCTGACATTGTTATTTTCAAATACCCCCCCTACACATGTGCTCCGATATTCGAAATTGTTTAGCACATGAAGGAAAGAGTTGCACTTAGAGTCTTAAAGATCACATTCGTCTATAACATATTTTAATCACATTTTCTCCTCTTATTTTAAATAATAAAACATTTAGCATTTGAAATACCAATTGATTAAAATTAGAAATGGAAAAATTCCATAGGGGGAAAAAAAATAAACCACGATATTGCATGAACTCAATTCCGATAGCTCCCTTCATACAGAATAAAGTGGGATTACCAATATTTATAAAAACTTTACATTAGAATGAAAAATTGGATATGACACCACAAAATGTTGACAGACGGATGAGATGCCTTAGAGAACAATGTATATTTAATAATTGACATTATAATGTTTCCACATTTTTATTTCACAAAATGTGTTTTGGATACATAAAATTGACATTTATAGATTGTAGTCCGACACATTAAAAGGCTTTTGTGTTTTAAAAAAGCTCCCCCCACAGAAATTGATTCACATAAAATGACATACTACGAACTACAGATTCTTTGAAAATTATTCGAGGAGAAAAAAAAGGGGGGGGAGTGTTGAACACACAATTTTAACAAATACCACTTTTTATAGAAAAATACCACAAATTATATTGTAGACAATTTTGACATTGAAAGTTCTTTTTGAAAAATTATGTTCAACGATTTTAAAAACATGATAGAAGACTTCTCTTCTATTTTAGAGTAAGCGCACTGAAGCGTACACTTCCCTATTACATTCGGGACCGAGTTATGCACTGAAATGTACATAAGTCATGAGAAAATTTTAGAAATGACATGTTTTGAAAGCATTTGAAACTCCTGTTCGAACTTCATTTACACGCCCGTGTCGATGTTAATCAACATTTCTAGGTACGTAAATGTTATCGATTCCAAGAGACATGTCGAGAAGATTCTTTTTGGTATTTTTTGAAATTTTTCTGATTTTATATTTTGTTTTTCTGAGGTATAGTATTTTCTATTTTCATTTTGTTGGTTTTATTATTATTGTAATTTCTTTTTCAAAATTTTATAATAAAAAATAAAGAATAAGAATAAAAATATTTACAAATGAATAGTTTGACTGGTCAAGCAGATCAATGCCAGAACCTCCGGTTCATCTGGATCAAACATCCATACCGAGTCGTCTGACAAGATACATAAAGCCTATCTCTGTTAAAGCTTTAGTATTAACAAGTCAGCTAACCGGTATTCAAGTTCCGACAAAGAATAATTCCAACAATACCCTTCACAACCTGTACCTTTATGAAGTGATATCGGACATCCAATGTGCTTTGGTACGGGAATGTTAGACTGGATATGCACGAGATGGCTATGGCTGCCTTTGAGTCACAATACAATAGGTATATTATCAAAGTTGGAAGCCATAATCCTTGTGAGCTGAGTTTCCTCAACCATAGAACTTGGCGCAACACGCAGATAAAACAACATACTCGGCTTTTGCTGAATACATTGAGGTGCAGTCCTGCTTTTTGGATACCGAAACTGACTAACTTACTCACCACCTAGAAAATTGTATGCCACCAGATGTTCTCATACGTGAAACGAGACAGCCCGCGTTCTCCGAATCTAAAAAAGCTGTTGTTCGAAACCGGTTGTACTTCGATACCAGTAGAAACCTCTGTTAATGGAGTCTTTACTCTCGACCTCGTATCACCCACAAACTAGTGGCCAGGTGGAGGTTTCCAATAGAGGTTTAAAAAGGATATTAGAAAGGACGTTAGGCGAGCATCGGGCAAGATGGGCCGATAAATTAGATGACGCCTTGTGGGCTTTTCGTACAACTTTCAAAACACCTATCGGTTGTACTCCTTATAAGCTGGTTGTCACACCCCCAAAATCGGACGACAGCGGAATAGTAACAATGGGTGCGACTTTAAGGCACAAAGTACAAGTCACAGAAAACGACCTCAAAAGAGACGTTTAATAAAATGTCACATTCAATTTAATTAAAAATGTCAGAGTTAAATAGGTTCCATTTATAATGTATTAGAAAACATTGTCAAAACGTTTGTCAAATAGTACTCAAGTTATTAAGCCTTCAAAAATATATATCCGCGCGACTCGAATGCTCCCAATGCTCCACTAGCAAAATAGTAACCTGAAAATACATGCTAAAACGTCAACAATAATGTTGGTGAATTCATAGGTTTAAGTAAAAAGCAGTATTGAAATAATTTAAGAAATATTTCAGAAGAAAAGTAGCGTTACAACATTTAAAAGTGTTATTTCCGAAATCCATCCTAAATCCAAGTAGTGATTTAATAAATCTAGTAATGTTCAGTAGTGGACCACAAGATCGAAGTAATGGTGGACTAAGTACGTATTCCGAAGTCCAAAACAAGTAAGGTAGACAAGGGAAACACATTCACCAAGTCTAAATATATAACAGGTATTATTGCACTAAGCTCATGACATCGAAGCTGTATTCGTAATTATAAGGGAATTGCACCAGAGTTCGTAATTATAAGGGATTTGCACCAGTAATCGTAATTATAATGGATTTGCACCAGTATTCGTAATTATAACGGATTTGCACCAGTATTCGTGGCTCTTAGGTCATAGCATTCAGGCAATAATCTGGATAGTATACAATTTAAACACTTGTGTCCAAAGTAAAACAAGTAATGTGTTCGAAA
>BQNB010064756.1:0-26936 GCA_026074375.1 Tanacetum coccineum | reverse complement strand
AATTATAACATTTCAAATGTAATACTGATAATGAAACAATCACCTCTGTTTACTTATATGTTATTGTAATAGAAGTTTAATGTGGTCTATTATAATCTACATATATGGGTGTTTGGATGTGCATTTTAAAGCTAATTTTTCTATACTATTGTGTCTAGATGAATTCTCAATAAATTAAATAGACAGGATACCTGTGATTGTCCTCTTTCGCCTTACCCTCCAACGGAACGTCATTAGATGCGACTGGCATCTACTTTTCTGTTGTTTCTTCTTGGACACTTTCACATTTTCCCTTCTGCTATCACTATCAGAATCACTACTGTCACTTGAAGAAGACTCTCTTCTTTTCTGTCTTTTTCTTGTATTGTTTGAGCTGATTAAGTCCATCTTTACCAGCTCCATCAAAACCATGATCTGTTTCTTTAGTATTTCCTGCTTTATCACCATCATCAATCTTTGCATCATTAGATCCAGGAAGATACTCCTTTAAATCGTCTTCATGGACTATCCCAAGAGCATTTTTTAAGTTTTCCATCGGCTTCTCCTTACGTGCTGCAAGTTGATGAGTCTGTGTATCTGAATACCTACACAAACACAAACTTCTGATTAGGACTCGTATAAGCTACCCATATTAGTAGATATGAAGTCTTAAAAAAACATATTCAATACCAAATACAAGAAACTGAAACTTACATGATAAACCGATTGAAGCTAGGATCAAGACTGGGCACGAAAGACGCATTAAGTCGACTTATTTGCTAAACAGAAGCATAAGACAGCGTCGGTTCGTTCAAGATGGAAACTATTTGGCTCAGACTTGTGGGTACGGGACGGGATAACAATGTACCTGACTCGTCATGGCTGCAAACACGTAGTCGTGCTGTCTCGCCAAGATACGTGTAATAAACGCACAAACGCTACAGTATCTTCATCGCCTATAATACCCACCATAAAACACGCACATTAACCATGAGCTCCGACCGGAACCCGATGTATATCCGATTCATATCCGACGACCCGATCCGCACACCTCACAAAACATATAGAAGGCGGGCTTTGA
Source organism: Tanacetum coccineum (assembly GCA_026074375.1). NCBI lineage: Eukaryota > Viridiplantae > Streptophyta > Magnoliopsida > Asterales > Asteraceae > Tanacetum > Tanacetum coccineum. Next base: position 25,876 of record BQNB010064756.1, on the reverse strand, counting down.
AACTGTTTGGCTTAGAGTTGCGTGTGCGGGCTGGGATTAGAATGTACCCGACCCGCCATGGCTGCAAACACGTAGTCGTGCTGCCTCGCCAAGGTACGTTTAATAAACGCACAAACGCTACAGTATCTTCATCGCCTATAATAAACCCTAAATCAAATAATGAACAGGTTTCAAAGGGCCAAGATTAGAATGTACCCGACCCGCCATGGCTGCAAACACGTAGTCGTGCTGCCTCGCCAAGATACGTGTAATAAATGCACAAACACTACAGTATCTTCATCGTGTATAATAAACCGCAACTTAAATGATGAACAGGTTTCAAAATAAACGATTTTCTCAAGAAACCAAGCATTAGCAAAAAAAACGTAAGCCAAACGCATTATAAAAAACAAACGATTAGCGGGCGTTTTAAGCATAAACAACACAAAAAATATTTGTATTATATAAACTATACAAACATCACGAACACCGACCCGTATCTCTGTTAACATGGTCGAATATAAACCTCAGAGAAAACGCTAGGCACAAATTCGAGATTGCAGGACGGGATAAAAGACTATGCGACCCGCCATGGCTGCTAGCACGACGCTGTGCTGCCTCGCCAAGATACGGGTCGATTGTATCCACCACGATCCAACAACCTATCATAGTCACAGAATTATAAACACACAAATGCAAGTTATGCAAGCATCAACAAAGAGTATCCGACCCACCGTGGCTGCAAACACCACGCCTGTGGTGCTGCCCCGCCAAGGTACGGGTTAATTTCACCCAAACAAACGGATAAATGTAATGGTGTCATCATAGCTTGTAACTTACAAACATAATAAGCTGCCATGAGATAAAGAAAGCAAGCATAAGCAAATGCAACCAACCATGAGCGAAACATCAACAAACCAACCATCATAACAGATAACCATAAAGCAATTCAATTAACCCTAAGAATCATCAACACAACCCATAACCATTTTCACAAACAAAGTTAACCAACTCTTTTTATAAACAACAAAATTATAAACCAATTCAAGGAAACATGATAATCATTCAGTTAACCTTAAAGATTGTTAACCCTAAAGATCATCAACTCAATTTGAAAACCAATTTAATCACAAAAAAAGTTAAATACCTTGTTTAGAAACATCAAAAATAGTCACCAAACACCAAAACCACCATCACCAAAGAAACCCCCTTGTCTCATCTCTTATTGCAGTAACAAAGGGTTTCAAAACCCACAAAAGCAAACAATTGCTTGAAGTGCCGGCTAATTGCATGTTTCAATTTTAGAGAGAGAACAAGAGAGAACAAAAGCAAACAATTGCTCTCGACCATTCTTCCACTTTCTGTAGCAATATAGCATAGTTACAGGGTCATGACAACCAAGTAGAATGCAGCTGAACTTTGAACAATAAATCATCATCATGTCAGCGACGTCTATAAAAACAAAAAGAACACACATCTTTTGCACAAAGATTTCATGACAACTCACGTGACACCTTTTTGCCTCTTACCACATAAAAATCAAAGCGAATACGATATGAAGTGGAATAGGTAGAAAACCTGTTATAACACTATTTTGGACCCAAACGAATTGACAGACCAAGAATGTGATTCCAAAAAAGAATCCTGAACACAACACATCGAAACGACATTAATTTTCCCATTTTTTGTATTTTGTACCTCGAGTAGAAAAAAAAGGACAGCAACTTTCTCAGAGACTCATGGCCTGTCTGCGTTTTGGTGGAGGTTGCTAGGCTGAAATTGGCGATATCGCTCTCGACCAATCTTCACTCACTTTCTCTGTATGCATCTATAGCATAGTTACAGGGGTAATGACAAACAAGTGAAGCCAGCTGAACTTTGAACATATAAAATTTTATCATCATGTCAGCGTGCGCCTTTAAAAACAATATGAACACACATATTTTGCACAAATTAGAATCATGGACAACTCCTTGAATACACCTTTTTGCCTGCTTCCTACGATAAATAAAAATCAATGCGGAAAGTACGTATTTGAAGTGTACGCTCGGTAGAAATACTGTAATGACATATTTTGGACCCGAACGAATTGACAGGACCTTTTATGGAATGTGATTCCAAGAAAAGAATTCCTGACACAACACATCGAAAAACGACAATAATTTATGTCCAAAATTTATTTTAGAGATTGGATTTATTTTTACATTAAATATTTTGGAGGACTTGTTCATATAGTACATTCAACTTACGCATTGTTTTGGTGTGGGTACTGCCTTGTGTAGTGGTGACCTCTATGGTATTGGGTGACGTGCTGTTTGGCTTAGTGTTGAGTGGAGTATGGCCTTTTTAGGATTCATGTTAGTTGTAGCTCTTGGTTTTTGGTGGTAATATTCCTTTCTATAGTCTGTCATTTATTTATTCCTAGTTTTTGGCTGTGAGTTGGTGGTGTATTCTGGAGTTCTATAAATAGGTACTTTTTTTTGTGTGATCCTGAACTCTGTGTATTTTGGTGCTTTGGATTTACTTGTTTCAGTTCCGTGTTTTGCAGTGATGCTGGCTCCTCCGTGTGTTTTGTTGTTTGGTGATTGATGATTGATTTTATATCGTTGTGACTATAGTTGTAGTTAATTTTCTCTGTTTGTACCCGGGTCTTGTGTTTTGTTTGTTATGTTGATATTTGGGGAGGTATGTTGGACTTCCATTTCGTGACCTCTAGTATCTATATGTGACTCTTAGGGGTGGTCCTCCGTCCTTTATTTGTGAGTGTGTGGGTGTGGGTGATTTAGAGTTGGTGTTCTTTATTTATAAGTTGTGCAGTGTTCCTTGATTCATTTCGTTTTTTGCTCGTTATTATATCCTTTGTGAGTTATTATGTCGATGATCTCTTTCCTGTGTTCACGCAATTTTTCATTTGTTGAACAGGCCATCGTACGTGATTAGGATGAGTGGCGTGATGCTTATCGTATATATGTGATTAAGGTTGATAGATAGACTTGGTCCTTGTTTTTGTCACGTCTGACGTGATCTTAATTTTCTCTTTTGCATCTCGTGTGTCCCTCCATTTTGGGTCCTGATTACCTTTCGATGACTTCATAAGTCAAAAATCATGTGCGTATCCCTATCAGCTAGACTTGTGAGAGTGTTTGTGAAAAGCAAATAATCAAATAATAGAGTAGTAACATAAACCACCATCACCAAATGGTACATTTTTTAGGGTGGCTAATAGGTCCAAAGTTGTGGGTTACCTCAATTAGGCCTCTTACACCTGAACCAAAGACTCAATTTACCTATTAATAGATTATGCATTAATAAGTAAATTAAATAGTGTGAAAATATGACAACACCAAAAAGTCATGTTTCCCTAGAAAGACAATTGGTTCTGAGCACATACAATAATAACAATGTCTTATAACTTGGTTGTTGGCCAATGGTTTTATTCGCTCTATCTAGTTATTATTATTATTAAACTACCCACCCAACCGAAAGACGCGTTCTTTGGTGCAGACCATGAGAAGACTAATGTGATGTTTATTAAATATGTCACAAACACTAAGTTGGTATACTAATGACCCGCCAAAGCAAAAATTTGAAGCAAAAATAACATGAAACTATGAATGAGATAGAGTTGCAGGAAAGGTACCGGTTTGCTGTATTTTTTTCCTACGTACGAAAGAACCCAACGAATCACCTTTGTCTTCTCGGCACGCTTGTGTTTATAATCTCCATAAAGATAGCCTGTATTAACAACAACATAACGCATCCGACACGATGAGAATGTAAAAAAAAACAAATATTTATGTACATATGAGTAGCCATGTGTATAGGTTCATGTTGTAACACACGCACCAACGTCGTTTCCACAATAACTAAAATTAGAAACCAACTTCATTTCAGTTTTCATAGTAAAATATGACAATAAGTATGCAAAGTGTCTTAATCCCCTTCCGAAAAAAAGAGGGGGATATGGACTGGACACTCGACTTGGGCTAAAGAGGAACGAAAAGTCCAAAATGACAACCCATTTACCGGAAGTATCTTTGACCACCGATGAATATCTTCATTAGTTATTTTTTTGAGTAGCTAACTAAAAAAAGGGTTATTAGACACAAAGGTTACTAAAGTTTGCGTAAATGTTCGATTACGTTACCAAAGTTTAAAACCTTACACTTAGGTTACCCAAGTATACGTTACCGGTTACACAGGTTACCCCGTAAGTATTTACCCATTGATACCGGTTACATGTCTACGTGGCAGTCTACGTGGAAATAACTTTTATTTACTTTTTATATTACTGATTAATTAACAGCCATTAAAAGCCCCACCGACACCCAACCCCATTCATTTCTCCCTTTTAATTTTCCCCCTTTTCTCAAAATTACCAAATCTCAATTTAAAAAATCAATTGCGTTTAGGGTTTACATCATACCCAAAAAAGGTAACCATCGTATCTTTAATTATTATATTTCGTAGTCATTGTTTAATAGTTAATTATAATTAGGGTTTTTAAAATTTAGGGTTTTGATTAAATTAACAATCTTTCTTGTTTTCTATTGTTTCAGATGGCATCGGATTCTCAAGAAGCCTCTTTTTTGATAAAATATCATCGGGGTGGTGTGTTTGTAAGAGATCCTCTTTCTTATGATTATGAAATACTATCTGAGATACCTAATGTTGATCTGGTTTCATTAGGTTTAGCTGGGTTTATATCACTTTTAGAAACTGAGTTTACTAGTTCTGTGAAGTCACTATTTTATTTGGTGCCTGGTTTAGATTTTCACTTAGGGTTGAAACCATTAAAATGTGAGGCTGATTTTAAGGAATGTGTTGAATGTGGTGTTAATAATGACCATGTCTTGCATGTATATGCTTCTCACTCTGAGTTTGATCTAAATGAAACCACTACTGAACAAAATGATAATAGTGGAAGTGACTTAGAGGATGATGATTACAATGTATATGATTATTGTAGTTCTGAAGAGAGTGACACTGCTTCAGTTGACCATTTGTCTGATGATGAGGAGGAAGTTTTAGATGTTAGGACTAAGAAAATAGACCGTGCACCTAAGAAAAAAGCTAGTAAGAAGTTTTAGATGCAAGGCACATTTATGCTAACTTCAGGAAGAGATTCACTGGTGTACAATTTAGGAGTTTGTTCTGGCAAGCAGCTAAGGCAACATATCCTACCAAGTTTGAAAAAATTATGCAAGAAATCAAAGACCTAAGCATAGAAGCACACAAGCATCTTATGGAGAGAAATCCTGAAAGCTGGAGTAGAGCATTTTTTAGAACAGATAGAGTATGTGATGCAGTTGAGAATGGGATAAGTGAGTGCTTCAACTCACTTATAGTTGAGGCAAGAAGAAAGCCCATCATCAACATGTTGGAGGACATCAGGATTGGGTTGATGGAAAGAATGCAAAGGATGAGGGAAAAACATGCTAAATGGGCAGATGGAATCTGTCCAAACATAAGGAAAAAGTTTGAAAAGCTCAAGGATCAGCACAGGTATTGTTTTCAACAATATTATGATTAACTGTTATCATAATTACTTAGTGTGTAACATTTTCTTCTATGTTGTAGGAACTGGAGAGTGGTGCCAAGTGGTGAGAGTAGGTTTGAAGTGAGGAATGGATATGAGGGGTTTAAAGTTGATGAAAGATTGAGGACATGCACTTGCAGAGGTTGGCAACTCACTGGTATTCCATGTCAACATGGTTTAGCAGCATTGTACTTCCTGCATAGGGAACCTGAAGAGTATGTTTCAGAATGGTATAGGAAGGATAAATTTGTGTCTGCATACAGTAATTACATTGAGGGACTAAATGGATTGGATCAGTGGCCTGCTACATCCTATCAAAAGCCATTACCTCCTATCATAAGAAGAATGCCTGGAAGACCACCACATAAGAGAAAGAGAGATGCATTTGAGAATGATGGTAATAGGACAAGGCTAAGTAGAAAGGGTCAGGTTAACCATTGTACACTATGTGGAAAATCAGGACACAATCAAAGGGCTTGTCCATCAAAAAATGAAGAAGGGTCTGCAATTGATGTTGTTACTTCATCAACATCTACAAGGGGTGGCACTGGTTCTGCAAGAGGTGGTTCAGCCTCTACAAGAGGTGGAAATACCTTTGCAAGAGGTGAAAATACCTCTGTAAGAGGTGGCTCATCCTCTGCAAGAGGTGGAAAGACCTCTTTAAGAGGTGGAAAGACCTCTGCAAGAGGTGGCTTAGCCTCTGCAAGAGGTGGAAAGACCTCTGCAAGGGATGGCTCAACCTCTGCAAGGGGTGGTAAGACACCTACAAGGGGTGGTATGACAGCTGCAAGCTCTGCACCGTCATCATCATCTGTTGGTTTTGAGATGTCTGCAAGCCAGGGTGTGAGAATGACTGGTAGTGGTATAAGGATTAGGGGTGGGGTATACATTAGGGGAAGATGAGATGGATCAAATGAAGCTAGGTCTACAACAAATGAAGCTGAAAGAACAGGGTTGAGGACAGTAAATGGAAAAGTTGTTAGAACTAGAGGAAGAGGAGATGGATCAAGATCTAGGATGTATCCTAATGGAATAAGACCTATAGGATATGGTATTTCTTGGGATCCCGTTAATGGGAAAACAATGCTAGGAGTAAGTTACTTAACTATTGTACACATTGCTTATATTTGCATATTTATGACTATAATAATGAAATTTTTTTTGTTACAGGATAGTATGGGTATTCCTAGACCAGCATGGCCAGAAGGAATAACACTAGAAGATGTCAGGATCCATGTTGCTGAGTCTAAAGCTCAAGCTGTAATTCCATTGTCTACATCACAACCATTGGCCTCCCAAGAAGAATTACAGGATGAAGAACTAGTTCAAGAATTGCAAGATGAAGAACCAGTTCATGTGGAAAGGAGAGTATCAGAAAGGTTGAAGCTTAAATGCTTAAAAAAAAACCAGAATCAGGACCTGGATTAACAGAAGATGATGCGATTTCCATTGAGTAGATGTTATGTGACACTTAAAATGGCAAGCCACATGTTTGGCACTTTTGTATATCAGCCATTTAGCTAATCTTGTAAAACAATGGTAACATGTAAGAACCTGTAGGATGATTATGATGGTGCAGTATTCTGACTGATCTTTTGTAACAAAATTCTGAAACTTAACAAACTTATGAATGCAATTTCTATTCTAAAATTAGATGTCAATTTGTGTAGTTTCAATAGTTGATAAAGGCAATTAGAACATAAAAAACATAAAACCAATTCATTAGACAGAAGATGATACTTTCATTACTTGATTAAGGATTACAAATACAACATCAAAATTACAACTGGAAACCTACTAACAACCATTACACAGACAACAACCTAACAAGAACACTACCACATAACCTACCTTAACACCTAACATACATCAAAAGATGAACACTTCCACATAACCTACCTTAACACATAATAAAACCTAAAGAAACCTAACAAGAAAAATCCCAACAAGCAACACAATCAAGATCCTATTGTAGAAGGAGGTTCGAGAGTTTTGATTGGTAAGTTGAAGAATCTGAGCTTGTGCTTCCATAGCCATGACATGGTTTTCGTACATCCTATCTTCATACCAACGATTTGGTAATGGCCTATCAACCCATCGAAAGAAATTGCAGTTTAACAAGGAATCCAAATAATTAGGGCAACCCAAAAATCTTCTTCCAGGGTTGCGTTGTGTCCAAGATGTACGACATCTTGCTACCTGACCACATCCGCAAAGGATTGGGTTTGACATTCTTTGAATGTGGGGATTTGAATTAGGGATTTGAATGTGGGGATTTGAATTAGGGTTTGGTTTGGAAGAGATAAAAATAATTAATTGGGGGTGAATACCCGAGTTAAATAGATAAATATTGTAACGGTAGTATTTTAAATGGACTGGGACCCACCATTGTCCTACGTGTCAAGTGAAATTTCTTCTCAACCGGTAACCCCTCAAGGGAGTAACGGGAGTATAGCATTTTTAGACGTTTAGTAATCCACATGATAAACCCGTATACTTGGGTAACCTAAGTGTAAGGTTTTAAACTTTGGTAACGTAATCGAACATTTACGCAAACTTTAGTAACCTTTGTGTCTAATAACCCTAAAAAAATACTATTTCTTAAAGAGTTTAAAACAACCAAATTTCTACAATATCAGGTATGGAACTTAGATTTCTAAACTGATGAAGTAACACAAATTTGATTTACTCATAAATAAAATGTAGAGATAATACGTGATCGTTTCCATCCCATTTAATGATAGCTTGAAGCGAGCATTGTGCAACTACTGGATAGAATTTCCTAGGTAACATCACTGCGCAGGAGTGCTAACACGTGGGCAGAGTCTCATTGTGACGCTAAAAATCCTGCCAAAAAAACATCTAAACTTGCATCATATAAGCTAAAGAAACAATGAGAATAGATAGACATGAAAAAACCTAACCGTCTTCGGCGTGATCCTCATCCTTTTCTTCGGCTGCCAAAGCGACATCAACCTCAACATCTTTAAGTCTGTGAGCCATAAACTCTACATTATAAACAAAAACAAATTGCCATTAATGCCTCACTAATTCCATCATTACTTCCATAAAAACCATTTCTTTTTCATCAAAAATGCATTCTTGTCGATAAAAATGAATACTTTCTAAGTGTGGTATCTAAATTTCTTGCATAAAACATCATAAAGCTGGTTTGTTAATAAAATTATAGGCATAAAAACAAAGACTATATACCATGACAAAGCTATTTTTGGGTAGGGCTTTTTCTTTCTACAGGCATACACCACTGCAAATGAAAGTGCCACAACTAATGTAGTTAATATGGCCACAATAAGTAATTCATTCTTGTTCAAGCTAATATGGCCACAATAAGTAATTCATTCTTGTTGAAGCTAGATTTTTACTAACAGAGTAAAAAACTTACCTTATATATTGTACCGGGGATAAAAGCAAGTTTCGGGAACCCAATATCACCGTCTTCGACTATTGCTGAACAAAAAAAATCGAGCATTAAAGTAAAAGAAACCCATATTTGTTTGACAGAATCATAAAATATTGTCACTCTAATGCAAGAAAAATATAGCATACCTGCAAATCAAAGCTTCGAAACTGTAGTTTCCTAGCAATTAGTGACCAAACTCACATCTTCAATCCTCCACAAATCAATAACTCGAAAAAAGTTTGGCAAAAACCTAAAACCTATAAAAACAACGACACTTTAATTTTGAAAAAATCCTAATCAAACAGATCGATGAGAGAAAGAGAAATATTAATCAATAATTTGGGTACAGAACTTACACAAAAAAGAGAGGATGAAACAATATCAAATTGAAATTCTGTCAAAGATTCATCTGGAACTTTCATGAGAAGAAAGAGAGATGAGATTGAACAAAATATGTATGCGAGTTATACCTGGGTTGGACTAAGTCAAGCAGATTGGGCCAACAACAGTGTTAAAAATGAATAGTGAAAATTGTACGGCAAACGACGACGTTTTAAACCTAAAATGAGTATATATATAATGTAATCACATGGCCAGTAGTAAAACTTACTTTTAGAACTAATTACAGCTGCTTTGCTTATGAAATGTTTTGCCTCTCTTCTCAAAAATGGACACTTTCATTCTAAAAAAACTTCCTCATTTGTAGAAAATTCTAAAACTAGATCTAGCTGTTTTCAACTTGAGTTCTTCCTAAACTGAACTTCAATTATTGCTTTTAGTGTTTAAATTTGTGTCTAATGTAAGCACATGGCCAGTAGTAAAACTTACTTTTAGAACTAATTACAGCTGCTTTCCTTATGAAATGTTTTGCCTCTCTTCTCAAAAATGGACACTTTCATTCTAAAAAAACTTCCTCATTTGTAGTAACTTTTAAAACTAGATCTAGCTGTCTTCAACTTGAGTTGTCTTTAATCGTCGTTGTTCTACCTGCAGGAACTGAGAATGAAATATTTTGGTATGTTATCCCTATGCGCAAATATTTAAATGTGGCATCATGGAATTACGTAGATTTATTGGTTAACTCAAGACACAATTTTACATTTCTTCTATAGTTATACACGTACACCAAACAGAAACATCGGTATGAATGTACTCCCTTAATCCCATTTTAATCCCTTCAGATAAGTATTTATGTTTCTTCTAAAATACTTGTTCAATTTTTATAAAAAAACAAAGCTGAAATGATTGTTTAGTTTTACCAATCGTCCATCATAATGAAATATTTACTGACTCAAACAAGTGTCAGTAAAAGTAATATCGATAGTCACAAAAGTCATTTTAATCATCTCCCACTAAAAGAAAGAGAGTCGATGCTGAAGCCTCGTTATAGGTCAGTTCTCACAAATATGTTTAGTGAGAAAAGGTTCAAGAGACTTAGAGAACTAAAATAGCTTGTGTAAGAGAAGGGTTGAAAACGTGGTACCGAAGTATATTTTTATGACATAAACTTGAGTAAGTAAAAGTCATCAAAAACCATTTTAACTTTTAAGCAAAACTGAATACTGGTATACTTTCTGTTTTAGATTATAAAAGATCGTGTAACTTCATTTACTTGAAACACATACATACAATACAATTTCGTTCATGCTCGTAAAAGAACGAAGTTACTATATCACTAAACATTTCAGTACGTACACTATTAGACGATCTTTCGAGTATTTATTATAACGGTAGTTCTATGTTTTGTGTGACTTCTAACGTTTCTGTCATCGCTTATCTGAATTAACTCTCTAACGAGAAACATAATTTAAACTATATGGAATGAGTTAGGATCCATATCCATAGTTTAAGGGTATCTAGAACAAAGGGATGATGATTAAAGCAAGAAATAAACTAACCATTATAAGCTGAGATTGTTCTTGAAACTATTATCTCAAGTATTTCTAATCTAAAGGTAATTGTGTGTGTTTGCTAGACGTTGCCAATTATCAGTATATCTGTATCCCGCTACTCCGCCTCCCAAGTGGGAGCTGTTGGAAAATGGTAGTCGGTTCCGCAAGTTATACGTTAGAAATATGTGAGCCTATTGGGGGCACACGCGTTAAACACATAGAGTATGTTTTACTTCACGACAATAATTAAATAATCGTTATTTACTATTACTTGTTTAATAAAGTATAACGAATATTTAAAATACGAAACCAAGGGACTTAAACGAACAAAACCCAAACCCGTAGGGTGCCATTGTTTGGCCGAACCCCAAAGGGGTTCTAGAGGGTTGTTTGGGTCGGTTATGGAGAGGGGGGAAAGGGAAACATTAAGGATTTCTTGTTTGACAAGAATTAGGGTAAAGGGCCTATATAAACCCTCACCTCATGCCTCATTATTCATCCCATTCAATCCCTAAAACCTAACTTGTTTTCGGTGCTCCTCTCTTCCCTCAAAACCCTAACCGAAATCCATAAAGGATTTTCGGTTTTTCTCCACTACCGAAATTGTTAAAACCCTCTAGGGTTTTTTCTATTGCTTCTTGTTCTCCTTGTTGACATATCAAGATCACGCGGTGTTCGTTGGTTGTTCTCCTAGCTCGACAAAGACATAAACCTAACTAGGGTTTATTTGGTTTTCGGTTTTAAGCAACCGAATTAGGGGTGTTTGGAATTCGGTTAAATCGATAGGAATTCCCACAGGGGAGCCGGCGACCGAAGCCCCGGTGAACGGCGACCGTAAATATAACGGTCCTAAGGTAGCGAAATTCCTTGTCGGGTAAGTTCCGACCCACGCAAAAGGCGTAACGATCTAGGCACTGGTAAACCACCTTGAATCTACTGCGGAGTGAAGGATCTTGGATCCAACGCAATTAAGAGTTTTGAGAATATTTTATTCTTTCTGGCTCGGTACAAAGCCTTCTTTAATTTATTGAAAGGTAGGAAACCAAAGTCAATTTCAAGTTGGGTCGAATTAATAAATGGATAGGGCCTCAAAGCTTCAATTCATTTCATTTTTTTAGGGAAAGAAAAAGCAACGAGCTTCCGTTCTTAATTTGAACGATTACCTGATCTAATTAGACGTTAAAAAAATATTAGTGCTTAATACGGGATGGATCATTTTCTGACTTCTTAATTTCTTTTATTTCCTTGAAAAAGGTGCTCAGCCTACAGGAACTGTTCAGGATATTTTAAAAAGGGCAGAGGTTTTGCCGCCTGGCCTGGTATTGACCAGGCCAGGCCCAAAAGGCACTTCGAACAAAATAAAAGAAAGAAGGTCTTCTCTCTCTCCTTCGAACAAAATAAAAGAAAGAAGGTCTTCTCTCTCTCTCTCTCTCTCTCTTAGTGGCATCACGAGTCAACTCGTTTTGGCATTAGGGTTACACTTTTGAATTATATCATGTCTTGCATGTACACGCCTAGATTTAATTCATATACTTGATCTGCTGCGCTTATTATTTTATTTAATGTTTTCTTGCAAATATGGCAAAATTATGCAAATCCTTGCCAATATGGCAAAGATTATGCAAATCCTTGACATAACTAAATAAAATTTGTAGATTTAGATCTTGATAATTATTGATTGCTAAAAAGGGAATAAAATTAAACTTGTTAATTTAGTATATATGTTTCCTTTTTATGAAGATCACACTATATATATAAAAGATCTTGATTTTATTTATAGTAACTAAAATATTTTATTTTTAGAAACTAGATCTTTTACATATTTAGTCTGATTATGTTTACCTTTCCGGCCATAAGACCTACTCAATCACTCTTGTGATGAATGGGGCGATCTAGGCACATTGATGAAAACCTAGTGAGGGTGTTATGGTTCTCCAATTGGGGAAGACTCGTTTGAGAACTCGAATTTTACATGTTTACTTGTTAATTTAATGTCATCATTAGCTTTAGTCTTTATGTGCATATTTTTACTTGATTACTCGTATACACGCCTAATATGCATGCAATACGGACTAATACCTAAAGAAAGATGATATTAAAACTAGTCTATTAATTACACGTTTAAATACATGCTCATTGTGACCTATTATTTGTTTCGTGCAAAAATTTGTTTTTTGAGAAAATTAATAAGACTATAAAAATATGAAACTTGATTTCAAGATTAAAAACTGGACGCTATGAACTCATGGGAAGTACGGCTCATCCACTAGAACAAACTATAAGAGAAGTTTAAGGAGGATTTTCCTAAAGAACTCTTGTTTTTAATAAGCTTCGCGCTGACCTGATTCTCCGCTTCTTTGCGTGTTCGATTGGAGTTACCGTGAACCATGGCATGTCACTACAGTGTCATTACTAAATGGTTTTTAAAATCAGCGATACAAAGTTGTTTTGCATGCCTCTTTGTACACGTTCTTTAACACATTTATGTGCATACCATTTTGAAAATTTTAAGTCAATGCCACCCAACCAAGAACACGTGCCGTTGGTTTAGCCGCTCTGGTCAGACCTTCATATATGTTATTTAGATTTTATGTTAAATATATATGTTGTTAGTGTTAAATCATATGTGATTGTGTTTTGTCATTATGATATTTGTGTTTGTATATATGATATTTAATTTTAGTGTTAAATCTATATATGATATTAGTGTTATATCATATATGATTTTTAATGCAAATTTCAACAACGGAAAAAAAACGAGAAAACAACGTGAAAAAACGGACAAAAACGAAGAAAAAAAAAATTCTCGAAAAAACGTGAAAAACGAAAAAAAGGTGAAAAAAAGTAAAAAAACGTGAAAAATCTGAAAATTTTTGAAAAAAACGTGGAAAAAAGATGAAAAAGACGTGAAAAACGTAAAAATTTTTTTTTGTCGAGTTATATCAAAGTGCGATATCTATTGTAAGATAATTAAATCTCGTCGTTGATGGTATATTTTTTTTTACTTAACGATTAACGGTTTAGGAAATATTTAAATTTTAAAAAATTGGTGAAATAGTTAAATGCTTTTAATCACAACATTGATTTTTTTTTAGATGGATAGTGTGGATGAGTCCCCTAGTATCCAACCTTTTTTTGGTATTCAATATAACTCTCCTCATTATTTGTTTCGTGCAAAATTTGATTTTTGAGAAAATTAATAAGACTAAAAATATGAAACTTGATTTCAAGATTAAAAACTGGACGCTATGGACTCATGGGAAGTACGGCTCATCCACTAGAACAAACTATAAGAGAAGTTTAAGGCGGTAGTGGTCAACACTCCTAAAGAACTCAGGTTTTTAATATGCTTCGCGCTGACCTGATTCTCTGCTTCTTTGTGCGTTCGATTGGAGTTACCGTGAACCATGGCATGTCACTACAGTGTCATTACTAGAAGGTTTTTAAAATCAGTGATACAAAGTTGTTTTGCATGCCTCTTTGTACACGTTCTTTAACACATTTATGTGCATACCCCTTTGAAAATTTTAAGTCAATGCCACCCAACCAAGAACACGTGTCGTTGGTTTAGCCGCTCTGGTCAGACCTCAGGGTCATTCCAACCCCATGGCAATTACGGTTCACTAGTCAGACCTCTAACTATTTTTGCAAGTTCTTGCTTGGTGGAAATCGGGTAGTCCTGGTCAGACCTCGTGCTCGAGGCATAAGATGAGAACAAAACATGCTCTTGACATTATTACGTGTTTACTAATGTTTAGACCGGTCTCGTAAATCTAAGAGTTGCATTAAATGCAATTATCGCATCGGTCGTTCTCTTGCCACTATTGTTTTCGTTTTGTCAAGACCTTTGTTACAAAGTAGGAGGCCAAGTTGGATCTTAGTCTTAATTAGTAAATTAATTGGGTAGTTAATTCTATTAAGAATTTAATTATCGAAAATACTAATAAAATTGAACTTTTTCTAAATTGTAGATGACTACCATCGTAGTAAACAATTCCTTATTCATGCCATTATTTGAAAAACAAAAATTAACTGGAAACAACTTCTTGGAATGGTATCGCAATCTGAGGATTGTACTCTTTACTGAAGACAAGCTACCATTCCTAGAACAACCAATCCCTGCTTTGCCAGTTCCACCTCAAGGACAAGCAAATCCTCCTGATGTCATAACCACGCATCAAGCTTGGGTTAAGGCTCAAAAGGAAATTATTAGGCTTATGCTTATGACCATAGACCCAGAGATCTAAAAGACTCTAGAGCACCTTGGTGCATATGATATGCTCAAGGAACTAAAAACGTTGTATGTACAACAGGTAGGAGCTTCTTTAGACCGTGCGAGAATTCCACGCGTGCAAACAAGAAGTAGGGCAGTCTGTTAGCTCTTACATCCTTAAAATGAAGAGCTATATAGACAACTTGGAGCGTCTTAGCCATGCTATGACTCAAAATTTATCTATAAGCCTTATCTTGGTTTCACTAAGGAAGGAATACGAAGGTTTTGTGCAAAATTACAATATGCATAGCATGGGGAAGATAGTTAATGAGTTTAATGCTATGCTGAAGCTACATGAGCAAACTCTTCCTCCAAAAGAAGTTGCACCTGCATTACATGCTATAAGAGCAGGAAGGATCTAGAAAAACCAGAAGAAAAAATCGCATAAGGCTGCAAAGGGGAATCAAGGGAAAGGCAAAGCGAAGATGGGCTATGCACCTGTGCAGGCGCCACCTTTTGCTCCCAAACCCAAGAATCCTCCAACACCCAAAAAGGATAATCCAGCAAAGGACGCGATATGTCACCAATGCGGTGAGGTGGGTCACTGGAGAAGAAACTGCCCCATATATCTCTCAGAGTTGATGAAAAAGAAGAAGCTATCTCAGGGAGCTAGCACTTCAGGTATTTTCACCATAGAACTCTACTCTTTTCCTAGTACATCTTGGGTTTATGATACTGGTTGTGGTACTCACATCTGTATAACTACTCAGGGTCTCAGGGGAAGTAGGAAGCTGAAGCCGGGAGCTTTAAGTCTGTACGTGGGCGATGGTCATCGTGCAGCCGTTGAAGCTATTGGCGATTTTCATTTGTGTCTCCCTAGTGGGCTTGTTTTAATTCTGCACAATTGTCACTATGCTCCCTCCATTACAAGGGGGATCATATCAGTTTCTCGTTTGTACAAAGACGGTTTTGTTAACCGCTTTGAGGATGATAATTCAATTTCTGTTTTTAAGAATAATATGATTTATTTTAATGCTATCCCTCGGGATGATATTTATGAAATTGTTATGTCTTCTTCCAATACAAATGAATGTTCTATGTATGCTGTTACCAATAAAAGAGCCAAGCTTAACTTGGACTCTGTTCTCTTATGGCATTGCCGTCTTGGACACATTAACAAAATACGCATAGAGAAGTTGCAACATGATGGACTTCTTGATTCAACTGACATCTTGTATGTCTGGTAAGATGGCAAGAAAACCTTATTCACATCAATTGGGAAGGGCCAAAGATCTACTTGGACTAATCCACACCGATGTATGTGGTCCATTTAAGATTATGTCAAGACACGGAGCTTACTACTTCGTCACTTTTACTGACGACTTTTGGCACGACCCAATTGAATGTATTTGATCCAAAGAGAATTTAGTTGTCTAAAGGAATTTTGATGGGTCTACAAGTCCAATAATCATGAATACCACATGTCCCCCCAAATTATGGTAATGTCTATATGATGAACAAACTATATCCATATTGTTTGATTTCTGATAACTTAAATGGCTCTACCTCTAAATCGATCAAGGTTAGAATTTTGCGTGTGTCATGGATACACTCAATAAAGTTTCAACCTAGAAGGTATTCAAGACATTATCTATTTACGGATTGGAATGTCTTCCCATAATGTCTTGATTAAGTTCAGAAATTTGTTAATTTATCTTATGAAGTTTATTATTAAAAGTTGAGATGAAGAACTGTAAAATGTATTTTGTTGTCCCAATTAAGAAACATTTAATGTTGCTTAACTACTTAGGATTTAGAGATAGTATCTCTTTTTACAAAAAGGAAGGGGAGGAAATCTATAGTTCTTGAAGATATTCAAGAACAAAATAAACTCTTCCTTCTGAATTCACTTGTTGATGTCATACTAAGGTTAACATGAAAATGTCAAAACAAAGTATAATGTAATCTCATTCATTAATCGCGAAGATACCTCATCATGAAATAATATTTTAATATAAATGCTGAGGAATATAAGTTAGAGGGTCATAATAAACCTGCTAACTAAAAAGATGAATTATCACATCTTGAATCTGATAAATATCTTAGAACTATGAATGAAAAGATGCAGTCTTTAAAAGGCAATCGAAGTTTTAAGCTTGATTGATCTTTGACCAAATAATAAACCTATAAGGTTAGAATGAGTTTCTTTTGAAGAAAGGCTCATAAGGACAAAATTGTATACATATTAATGCCTGACTAATGATAAGAATTTTGATCTTACTCAAGCAATTGACTATGATTAAATCTTTCTTTTCAACACGCATTAATTATATAAAAAATAACTAATTGTCATAAATGTTTTCTTGAATCTGAAATATGGCAAATTAAGGATCATAACTCTTTCCTTAATGATTACCTTGCGAGGACGATGTGTAATCAAAAGGGTTATGAGCCGATATTTGTAATATGACAATTAAGTTTTATAACTTTTCCCTTTATGATTACCTTTTGCGAGGACGGTGTGTAATCAAAAGGTTGTGAGTTTAAAATAATCTTTATAATGTATACAAGAACACAGAATCCAAGTGTGGATTGAATCATGCATCTAGGAGCTGAGATCTTATGTTTAATCACAATATGATTTCTGATTAAATTAAGATAACTCCTGAGTACACCTGACATCAAGTGGGAGCACTATGTTTTTCCTTAAAATTCATATGTTGTGTAACATATTGAAAGCATCATTCCATCAAAGCTAGATGTTAATCCTTGAGATTGGAATGAAACTTCACTTGGGATTTTAGGATAAAACAAACGACATTGGAATAAATGTTTATTAAGATAAACGTATGCGGAAATAAAGTCCAACACAATGCAATATATCATTGAAGCAAGTCTTAAATGGTATATTTCACTTGATATAATTTGTTAATGGATGGAGAACCTTGTGTTTATAACTAGGATTCATTATTTATATATATATATATATAATATACTATTATTATACTACTATACTTCGCTACTATATTATATATTATATATATATATTTATATATATATATATATATATTATTATATGGTGTATGAGACTGGGTTGTTATACTTTTGCATGAGTGCAAGAGGAGCTAACAACACAGTGATCTAATTAAGAGTATTTAGTTAACAATATCTAATTGAGAGAATTTTGATGACTGTTAAATACAATTGTTTACGAATTATATAAGGCATAATGTGGTTTGTGTAAAACTAATGCAAGAAAATATCAATTCTAGTTGAAGAAGGGATTTCTTCATTTATGTAATATCTGCCTATACTAGATATGCTCAATTAAGAGCATTGTTGCATTACACATTAAAGAATGAGAATACTTTATATTTTAAGAAACTGTAAAGATGACTGTCTGAGATAGGTATGTTGTTGAATTCAAATACCCTATAATAAGTTTTTTTTTATCCATTGTCCATATATGAACTTTGCAATAGTATGCACGTGAAACATAAGACCAATCATCTTATTATTCAAATCCTTCACAATATGTGAATTTGAAACAAGTATTCAGAAAGTTTACTCAGATAACTATTTAGCTTTCTTGTAAAGAAAGAGTTGAGAATGTTGGAAACATTGGACTTCAACTTGCTAATTAGTCTTCAGGCATATCTGGTTTTAGAGTACGCGCGCGATAATTGGGATTGTAAGACAATTTTTACTTTCTGATGAATAAAAATACGTGGTATTTGTCATTCATTCATATATTAATTGTTATCCTATATTTGAATGTTTAATCCTTGAATGATTTCATCATTCTAAATATGTCTATTGTCGGTTAACAATATGGGAATATTGTTATGTAAGGCAAATGTGAGTGTTGGCAATATTCTTTGGATATATGGATTGTTCCCACCAAACTCATATGTATTCACAAGGGATGCATATTGGATACCCCACCTTCGAATATTTACTTTTGGATCCTCGTCATAAGTAAATGTCAAAAATGGTTTAAAAGTCGTCCTTAGACTTGAGATGCAAGCAAGTTCTGCATGTGTGGATATCACTTTTTGATTATAAGTCAAACGCTATCCTGAATAAGGTAGTCATAAAGGCTATTTTTGGTGAAGTGATGTGGAAACAGCATCTACAAACACTTTGTAGTCAATAAAGAATTTGTTCCTCCAATTGTTTAAATTGCAGAAAACATTACACATGGCGCCTCTCCAGAATTAATCAGATAATTGTATGGCCGTACCCAAAGGGTAATCCAAGATGATTCTTGATTACATTTGGTATATCTGAATTACTTCTATAACGAGAAACATAATGTTAAACTATATGGAATGAGTTAGGATCCATATCCATGGTTTAACGGTATCTGAAACAAAGGGATGATGATTAAGCAAGAAATAAACTAACCATTATAAGCTGAGATTGTTCTTGAAACTATTATCTCATATGTGTATTTCCTAATGTAAAAATAATTGTGTGGGTTGCTAGACTTTGCCAATTATAGGTATATGTGGTTAGGTGCCACTCCAACTCCCAAGTGAGAGCTGTTGGATTATGGTAGTCGGATAGCACGTATACGTTACGAATATGTGAGCCTATTGGGGGCACACGCGTTAAGACACGAAGAGTACGTTTATTATGTAATTAATATATATACGTCGTTATGGCAAGCGAGATTTATTAACATAGTGAAACACGTAGAATATCTTTACTGAGATTTCACGAAATATATTTAACGGCTAATACGCCTGCGCGTGATCCTTAACCCGTCCACAATAGACTTTATAAAATACGTTTATATGACCTGTACATGCGATTCGCAAATACTATACATTAAAAAGGTTTCTTCGTTCTAATTCTGACCAAATCCGCTCACAAAAACACACGCGAACTTTTGTCCTCCCCACTCACACTCAAGTGGCAGATTTTTAAAGGATTCTAGAAAGGGTTTTTTGGTGAAAATTAGTTATATATGATAAATGAAGGTGTTCGAGGTGAATCTTACAACTTTGGACTGATGTTGCTTTATAAACACTCATTCCTCTCCTCTTTGATTCATTCGGCCCATCCAATTCAATTCAACTCAACAACACAATATTATATCTCACTATTTTTATTACTACAGCGCTCGCTCGCACTCGTCTTCTCTCTCGCGCGCTTAGCCGACACGATGTATCCACCAAAGTTTCTTGCGATACAGTATATCTTCAAATAGATGAAATCCAATACGTCATGTGCATGTATGAATTATTTTATACATGCATGATGATTATTTCATGTAGTACTTTTACATTGCATGGTTTCTTTTTCTTATTTTTGCTATACAAATCGTCAGAATGTAAATACCCATGTAGGCTTGTTGTTTCGACTGTATAAACTCAAAAACAAGAATATTGTGTTCCGTTGTTCATTCGTGAAGTTACGACTAGCATTGTTGCGTACTTGTTCGACGTGTTGTGTGAGCAACCGTAGAGGTGGTAATTTAACCACTATGTTTTCAAGATCAAGATCATGCGTAAGTTTATTGATTTTTATCATTAAACAAAAAGTTAGTAAATTACTTGTTTACTTTATTAAGTGTTAATTCTATGTGCCTTAACTAGATCCATTCCGCTGCGTACTCGTAGCTAAATTGGTTACCTAAAATGTTAAATCCCAACATGGCCGATGAGCCTTAAGTTGATGAAGGTGATGTTGATGGTGCTTGAATTAATCGCTTTTAGTCTTTTATATGCATCCTTAACATTTTTTTTCATTAGTTTCTAAGGCTCAAGTAAATTAACTGACATCAACTACATATGTTTTTGCATGTCAATTTACATTATTGTTTAGGTCTTGCAAATTAACTATCATCTAAGTTAATTTGCTAATGGAAGTATGCTTTTCTATTTTTCTTTCCTATGTCAGACCCTGTTTAATTTCCTATGATTCGGCTTCTTATTGTTGGTACTCCATTTCCATCCTCGATTGTGTGCTTTATTTCCTTTATTAGTTAGCAAACAGAGTATATTTTCTACTTCTTGCCGTATCTAGGTTATTTTAAGTGTGTTAATTTCTGTTTTATGTTATTTATACCAACTAGGGGTGTTATCGGGTAGGGTTGTCGGGTTATCGGGTTGATCATGTCGGGTTGATTCGGGTTTTGGGCGCCCGGAATAATTGACCTAACCGACAATTATAAAATATCGGGTTTATCAGGTTTGGGTCAAAAACAGGGTGGTTGAATCGGGTTGGGTTGTCGGGTCGTGGCGAGTTGGTTGTCCAAAACAGAAAATAAAGCACCCTTTTGACAACTATATGAACCATGTTGTTACATTATGTTGTTACATGATGTAAAAGCTGATCACCACATAGTGTAGAAGACGTGGAGTTTGGCATAAGCTTATCAACAGTCCGTAACTTACATCCCATTTGTATCATTTGACTTGTAAATATATATTGATATTGTCATTAAGATATAACCAATTTTTTTTGCTTTTGTGGTGATCACCAACACTGGACAACACTTGAACATGATTTTAAATGCAGTTCATACATTTGTGCTTCATTGCTATCAAACAGGGTGCAACAAATAATGGGAAGTGTTGTATGCAAGGCAAAAAAAGTGTATTATGTTAATAAAAAAAGGTTTTTCTTCAAAGATTAAAAATTTGTTGATATGTCATTATATCTTATCGGGTTTATCGGGTTGACCCGATAACCCGATAAGAATTTAATTAAGACCCTAACCCGACCCTATTAGCTTATCGGGTCTATCGGGTTGACCCGATAAACCCGATAAGCTAAGTTGGACCCGATACAACCCAACCCTATAAGGTGTTATCGGGTTCGGGTCGGGTCGGGTCTAACCCATTTGACACCACTAATACCAACCCAATATAAGAAGTTAGCAAGAAATGAACAGGTTTGCTCTGACATTTTGGTTCAAGTCAAACCATATATTTTAGTATATATGAAATTTTCAACTATATTTTAAAAACTGGTTCTTTAATCGATACGGTCGAGTCATTGGGTTACCGGTTCGACCATCGGGTAACATCGACCCGGACCCGATTAAGCTTATTCGGGTCGAGTTACTTGGGTCAAAAAATTTATTCGTTTTATTCGGGTCAACCCGATTACTAAATAGGGTCGGGTATCGGGTGTGGAATTTTTTGCTAACTTGGTTTCAGGTCGACACGATTGACCCGAATAAGAATTTTTTTATTCTTTTAAAAATAATTTTTTTTAAGAGTTAAGTACATTTTTGGTCCTTATGGTTTGGTGTGTTTTCACTTTTGGTCCAAAATTCAAAAAATGTTTGGTTTTGGTCCAAAAACATAGTTTCGTTCCACTTTTAGTCCAAAAGACATAGTTTCGTTACACTTTTGGTCCAAAATTCAAAAAATGTTTGGTTTTGGTCCAAAAACATAGTTTCGTTCCACTTTTAGTCCAATTCTGTAAATTTTGACTAAAAGTGGAACGAAACTATGTCTTTTGGACCAAAAGTGTAACGAAACTATGTCTTTTGGACTAAAAGTGGAACGAAACTATGTCTTTTGGACCAAAACCAAACCTTTTTTGAATTTTGGACCAAAAGTGAAAAACGCACCAAACCACAAGGACCAAAAATGTACTTAACTCTTTCTTTAAATATAAATGGGCAAAAAAATATTATATAGCTGCTATTTAAACTATCTAGTATGTCACGTCCACGTGTTTCCCTGAGTTCTCTAGCTTGCTTTTCAGCCAAAGACTGCGAATTTCATCAAAAAGTCTGAATGCCTATTAACAAGGATGTATGTTCAAGTTTCCTAATTGATGCAACAAACAGCAATATCGAAGGGGAGGCAAGTAGACTCACCACTTAGAATACCACTTAGAATACAAAAATGTTACTAAGTATTTGCTACCACATAAACAAAGCATGATGCATACAAATAAGAGAATATCTATGCAGTAACTAATACCTCGAGATTAGCATCACAATGAGGCTGGTGAACTCTGGGACACCAATAACATGCCCTCCAACGTACATTACAAAATCTTCGTTGAAACAAAAATTAATAAAAAAAATATCAACATCTATGAAAGAACTGTAGAAGATTCAAGTGAAAACAGCAACAGATGCATACAATGCCTCATTAAGCAGATAACAAATAGAGCTAACAAACCATGTAACACACAATTCAATTGGTTGAAGCCGGCAACTGAGAGAACACTTCTAAATGATGGTTCTGTATTTGAGCTTTTCCAACCTGCCTGTAATTCAGATCCTAATGCGAGTCTTCATTTTAGCAGCCGCTAATCCAAATTATAGATAACTACTAGCATATACAAGAAGGGCTGTTATATATGCATATAAGTTCATTTTCTAGTAAAAACGGCTTACAAAAGCATTATCAGAGCTGTTGTTACAAGGTACGTCTTCATTTTAATGGCTGTTTGGACATATTCAGTCTAAGGGGCCATTTGGACATATTCGGTCTAGAGGGGTGTTTGGACATAAACAATTTCATAGGTTGTTTGGACATATTCGCATCTATCTCTGAGTACTCCCGAAGAAGCTTTGTGTTAATAATCGCAAGTAAATTTTTTACACAAATATCACAAGAGATATTATTGACTTGATCCATAAGCTTCACTATGGGTACTCTTGCACGAATCGGTGCCTGCAGATATAACATAATTCAGAACCATCCACAATCAAACACACAATATATATGCTCAGCTTCCAAAATCTAAATTTAGACGCTACGAAATTATTTTAAGATATAAACATAACTAAACAGTTGCAATTAAAAACTTATCAGCCAAAACAAAATCTGCCCTAACCTACTAATTGACCCAAATAACTATCTATGGCATTAAACCAAATGACAACTTTCAATGTGTAAATAGTATGTTATTGATGTGATCCAAATAGTACTCACGTTTCGATCTTCAACTGAATAATCAGTAACTTACGCAAACTATGGATTCACATAGCAATCTTTTTCATAAAAGATCAAGTTCATTAACGAACTAATTAATGGCCATTTGTTTAAGCTTATCTTAAGATTTATTAGCTTATTTGATCCTGCCTCAGCTTATTTGGTGCCATTTGAGCTTAGTATGACTTACAGATCGAAAATAAGCAACAAAAAAAACTTATACACTTAAACAACATCCCTTAAAAACAAAAGTAACCAATTTTCATTGAACTATTTACTTTTTTCCATAACTAGATACTTTTTTAGGGCACATGGCAACCATTTTTCACCATTTATGCTTTAGTTAACAAAGCCATTTTTCCAGAAGGAATAAAGTGAATTACAGTATCAGATTGGAGGAATACCCAAATGGAGGGAGAGTGAAATTTTTTCCTGAAACACTTAGGCGGGACAAATACAAATATTTAGAGGGAATCATCAAATTTTAGAAAATGATAGAAATTATACATAAAAATAACTGTTAACAAAAATTAAAGCATATTGAAATTATCAAAAACCTTGACTTTTGAAAGTCATGACGTATATGACCGGAAGACCTAACACCGGAGAGCTCAACACTAATCGAAGGTCATTAGGCCAGAGGACGCGGACGCATACTACCGAAATAGGTAAAAGCCGAAGCACCCATTTAAGCATAAGGGTCCTAAACCCAACATATAATTAAGAGGACCTCCCGTAAGCCGCCTACTCCGGGTTTTACGGGATGTTGTTCCCTGTACGACTACATTTCCCTCACACCTAGCCTGGAAGTAGCTCGGCTCGCCATACCCTATGTGTCAAGAGTAGTGCTAGCACAGTACAACAGTACGGTATTCCGAGGAGTATAAATACCCCGCATTTATAGTCACAGATGTAACATTTACTGTTTCCCTTGGTCCGTTTACGTTTAAGAGTGCAGTCTCGGGGGATTCAGATTGAAAACCTAACATACTGACAACATGTTTAGATCTCTTTGGTCCGTTTACGTTCTTCTTTTGTACATTTTCATGCATTCGATGGTTAATGGATCGTAAAGGTGAGTCAACTCCTTTTATGGACTACCAGTATCATTTCTCCATAGTTCTCCACGAGAGCATTCTCGGGGGATTCATATCAAAATCCTAACATATTGTCAACATGTATATAGGTTGTCATTATCTTAGGTAAAAACGAGCCATGGTGAGTTGGGTTAAGATGAGACGACAATTGTGTTTAAATATACGTAATTGATTTTTTTAAGAAATATTAAAATAACAATAAATAACATGATTCGAATGTGCGACGTATAACTAGCTCCTAACTCAGTGAGTCGGATTGTAACACCCTAAAAATATGTGGCAGTGGAATAGGTAACCGGGGGCGTTACTGTAACACCCCCAAACTACGATACGCAGCGGAATACAACATTGGGGTGCTACTTCACAATACATGTACACGAGTCCCAGTAAACGTTCAAAGATACGTTTATAAAACACAATTTCATTTATTTGAAAGATCAGAGTTACGTACATAGGTCCCAATACCATTATAGAAATTATTTCTAAAAGTCACAACACGACTTGATTTCTAAAACACTTGTTTAGTTTATGACACTACTTCACCGAGACACCGTCCTTGATATCAGCGTTCCGTCCCATCCAGCCATCAACAGCAATTAACCTGAGATACATGCTTAAAAAGTCAACAAAACATTGAGTGAATTCAAAGAGTTTACAATTAACACATAGAACGCATATTTTGGGTTCCACAAAACGTATAACGTTGGCTCGTAAGTCAAGGTATTTAACTAAAGAGCTCGTGTACCAAAACTTAACACATTCATCCAGTAGGACGAAATTATGTCCGAGAAGTATGCTACTTCTCCTAATACTAACCACAAAA
>BQNB010064755.1:2496-35191 GCA_026074375.1 Tanacetum coccineum | reverse complement strand
CCTATTGATACCTTTTTCTTTTCATCATAATAAGGTTTTAGTTTACATAACATGTGAACTGTTTGAAGAGACTGATCTTGTTTGAATAATTTATCTTCTACTTTATCTTTTAAAAAAAATCTTCAAGGTATTTATTTTCTTTCTGTTTAAAATCCTTTTTTAAAGTTGCTACTTCATCTTTCATTAACTTGTTATGGTCAATGGTAGAATTAAGTTGCATTTTTACAGAATGAAGTTCCTTTTTCAAAGATTCTTCCTTAATGTTACGGTCAGTGATAATTATTCTCAATTATTCATCAATCTTTTATTCTCTTTCAGTTAATTCAAACCTTGCCATTTTTTCATAAATCTCGACTTGTTCCTTATATCTCGCAAGTTCAGTAGTTAATGATTCATTAACTACTTTGTTCTGCTCATTCACAGAAACACATTGGGCAGCTTGTTCATGCATATCATTGATTATCATCATTAAAGCATCATTTAGCACAGAAGTACTTTGTACAACGTGCTATGCGTTGTTCTTTACATACTGTTCATACATAATAATATTACTATCACTCGTATATTCAGCATTAGAGTCAACAACGTAGTTTTGTTGTACATCGTTTTGCATCTCGTGTACTTCATGATACTCACCAACATAATCTAGATAGTTATCATGATCTTGTACCTCAGATAGAATGTCTGAATCATATGATGGACCAGCTTCATCATAGATTGGATTGGCTGATGATAGATTTGCCATGAACATGGTCTGTGCAGTAGGAGCCTCATCAACATTAGAGTCAAAAGCATCACATTGATCAGCTTAAAAGAACTGGTCCACATTGAGTGCCAAATCTTGTACCGGTGGCTCATCCACATCATCATCAAAAGTGCTATCTTGTCCACCTGCAATAAACAACAACTGCTATTCATCCAAAACCACTCCATTCTCCTGAGATTGCATCAGCAGCATCTTGTCCTTGAAGTATTCTAAATTTTGTGGTCACTTTGGGTGAGTGCATTATCTTGCTATGTGCCCTATTCTATTGCAGTTATAACACTTAATAGGCTTTGCTTGACCAGGATTTGCATTCCCAACTCTGTTTTGAACTCCCCCATTTCTAGCTGCAACTGCTCCCCTTGCATTGTTCCTCGAAACTCTGTTCTGTCTACCCTAAACATTCTGAACCACAACCTTGCCGTTTTGAACTATGGCTTGGTTCCTTGTGTTAGATGAAGTTCTGAGTTGGTTGTTAGTTTGAGGAATGTGTGTTTTGTAGGATTGGGCGAGTATGGCAACTGTTTTAGTTAAGTTTTCGATTAAGTCATCAGTTGGGGTAAGCCCTGAATTAGGTTGTGTGTTATTAGCAAATTGTAGCTGATATGTAACTAGTGGAACATATGCAGATTGTGGAATAGCTGATGATTGTGTAGGGTACTACTGAAGTGAAACATTTGACACAAAGGCAAGAGGATCAATAGCATGTTAGGTGTATTTTTCCAGCATCATCTTGTTCTCATTAGCATGTGCGTCGTGTTGCTTCAAGTAATCATACAGTTAGATGTTTTCAATCCTCTGTTCGGTTTGACTGCAGTCATGAATCTACCCCCATTCAGGCAACATGTTGTTCACAAACTTTGAGTTAAGCTACATTTTGGGCATAATCATCTTAATGTTTCTCATGTCATTAATGAGCTTTGTAAACCTGACATAGTATTCGTGAATTGTTTCTCCTTTGTTCTGATAAAAGTGTTCAAAGTCATTGTATAATTGTGATTCACGTTCATCTCTTGTTAACTCAGAACCTTCCAGAGGCATCTTCACATTATCCCAAATGTCTTTGGCGTTAGTGTAATGATTGATGAGTGTGTAGATGTCTTTTGGCAAACCTTGAAGTAGGATATTCGTTGCACGAATGTCAGCTTTATACCTTTTTCTTTCTTCAGGTGTAAGGTCTTTAACGACTATATCTCGTTCGGGACCTAGAGCACCGTCAGCGAGTGTCTCTCTGAACTTTCCCATCTTAAACGGACCTTCATCAATCGACTAAAGTATGTTCTCCTCATTTTCTTTTCCCTTACAATACAAACGAATACGTTGTTGCCAAGACTCAAAATCAGACCTATCAAGCATTGGTGGGCGAGTATCAGAACCGGCACTTTGGATATCTTCAGAAAGATTAGCCATCATAAGTGATTGTGAAATGATATGAGATGATCGTTCAATGATTAGTGAGTGTAAGTAAAAAGAGGTGAAATTAAATTAAGTGTTTTGTTGTTTTAGTTTTGTTGAGTCCAAAGTTTGAAAATTTCCAACTGTCAAAAATAGTAGCTCAAACCTTTGGCAAAGTTACCAAACCGCTGCCTAGTCTACCAAACCACTGTCAAGTTACTAAACCACTGCCAAACTACCAAACCGCTGTCAAGTGGCCAAACCGCTGCCACCTCAGCAAACCGTTAGAGTTTAGTTTAGTAAACCACTACAAGGAATAAATCTTCAAACCTGTAACAAACCTCTATGGATAAACCGCTACTAATAAAATTGTAACACCCCCAAAATTCGAAACGCAACGGAAAGGCAACATGGGGTGCTACTTCATAGTCACAAAGTACAAGTCACATAAAACGACCTCAAAAGAGACGCTTTTAAAAGTTACACATTCGATATAATATAAAATCAGTGTTACAAAAGAGGTCCCAACAAGTTTAACAATACATAATGTTTTCAAAGAAATTATGTTTTGTCGAATGTATAAAAATTGTAGAGTCTCTGAGTACATATCCGTGCGGCTTCCCTCTGAGCAATATACCTGAAAAACCTGAGATAACATGCGAAAAATGTCAACAATAATGTTGAGTGAAGTTCATATGATTTTTTATAAGTAAAGCAATAAAATCCATAGAGTTTATGGTAATAATTGCAACGAATACAATCATCATATAAATAGATATTATTGCATCTAAGCTCATGGCACTTAAAATTGACATTATATATCAATAATGATATATAAGATAATAATGGCCCCATGTAGGTAATTGCCATATACCTAGAGTTACAAATATAGTGCGTTTAGTTACCTATCTGGCTAACACAAACGGGATTCGTCAATCCCGATAGGCCTATCCATAATATTCGCCTTCACATACAAGTGATTAATGGTCCATGATGTGGGGGGACTTATGGCATGAAGGGACTTAGACACAAGCAATAATATATTCAGGAAGCCATACAGTTTTGCAATTAATTGTCCGTAAGTAGATGTTTTAGCATGTATCTCACCCCAAAGAGTTTATAAAACAATTAAATAAAGTTGGGGCTATGAACTAACCTTGCGCAAAATGATAACCAATGATGATGACAATAGAGATGATAGCGATGAGAGCAAAACAACAAAGTAAGATAAGTCGGGAAACCGCGGCTTCTAACGACGACCTAGAATAAAGTGGCGCGTCTTAGAGGTATAAACGACGACGTAAGAGAATGAAACAAGTTTATAAACGTTTTTATAAATATAGTTTGGACAATGTACATACGGTTTTATAAAACTTATAAATTAGTTTTATCCATTTTGAAATAGTTGCAAGCCTACAACAAGCCCATTAACAAGCCCAATACTATGGCCCAAAAGATAATATTAGTGTATGACCATTTAAAGTCTAGAAATAAGCTTTTTTCATAAGCCCAATAGTAGGCCCAAATATGGCCCATTAATCTATATGATTATATTTGGGCATATAAGTCCTAAATTTAATAGTTATAGTTTTCGGGTTTAATTTTACTTCAAACGAGATCAAGCCTAATTATCCATGGTTATTTTTAGAATGTTAACGAGTCTAAATTTTCCGATAAGTGGGTCCTACCACTTTGGGTTTTATAAAAATGGTAAATTTACAAGTTTTACCCTCTCGGGTCAAATTAAGTTACAACAGTATATCCCGATGAAAGTCGTCATATCTCCTAAACCATAAGGGGTATTGACTTGGTTCTTATACCTACGGAACCGTATTCAAGTCTATTTTACAGAATTAAGATCCTTTTTATATCATTTTACTTGATAAATGGTCAAATTAGGTAATATATCCACAAAGGTCATGGCTGATTATTAACAGCCTACTTCAGTTTTAAGGAAACGGCCGCCATTTCTAAACCGTAAGTCGGTAGAGGCTCATTCAACTTGCTACTGATTCTTTAAGATGTTACCTACAACTTTTAGTTTTACATATTTGGGGATCAGTATACAAATTTTTAGAGATATTAACCATTTAAAACTGGTGGTCAGGTTTAGGTAGTCGTTACTGATGTGTCGTTGTGTGGTATATATTTTTATGATTCAAGTTTTAAATTTATATTTTGCTGACTTAACCAAAAACAACACTTTAACGGGCAGTGTACCCGGTCGGTGGTAGATTCGTGGTAAGTAGGGTGTCGAACACTTGAAACGAGGTTAAATCTCTAAATTTATTAATATATTGGTTATCTAATCTTAGTTAATTCTAATCTAAGTCAAACCTATGCTAATCCTATGTTAGTTCTAATCCTAATTCTAACAGGTAAAGGGGGGTTTTTAGCCTGAGATACTGGCACGGGTTTGGTGGTGCCTACAATTAATTCAACACACTTTAACCCACGCAAGCAAATTAACAGAAGATAAAAGAGCGGTCAAGCCTTATAATAGAAAACTATATTAGCCATCATTAATCCGATTAGAAGTTGGTTTGTTTATTCAGTGCAATGATTACTTATCTTGATGTGGCATATCATTCTTAGACTTAGGCGGGACTTCAACCTAAGACCTAGACACATTAATTATGTCACAATTAAAGCATCCGCATAAAGCATCCTTATTTATATTGATTATAATTCTTCTAGAGGACGACACGGTGTATGTCGAACGAACCCTAGCTCATAGAGACTTTACCCACTTACTGCTTAATGGTAACTTATGTTAGGTGGTAGTCCACAATCCAAACTATACCAATGATCAAAACGTTATTAGTTAGTACTAAGCCACCACCTAAAATGGTACAACCAGTTCAATCAGGCAAGCAGGACGTTATTAGTGATCCTATTTGTTCCACCTATACGCATTACTATATGGAGAGCTATCCCAGACTCTTAGCCTATGCCCAAACAACACCGAAGTTGCAACACATTAAATATGTAGGACTAGACCCAGTTGAATGATAGGTTGCATACTTAAGCACGTAAACAAGTATCATGTGATAAACATAATCAAGCATACAACAATAAATTAATCAATCGAGATATAAATAAAACCAAACATTCAGATCTTCATAATAATGGCTAATACCCGAAGGTATTAGCCTTCAAACATCATAATTAATACAAGAGTAATGGCTTAGCCAAGGTAAACTAACCGAGTTAACTAATGATACCAAAAACCGAACGATTACAAAAGTATAAGAAATTACACGTTGTCTCCTATGGATTGGAATGCGTTGCAAGACCTCTTCTTCACTTTTTCTCCTTTAAAAATCGAATTTTATGGTTTGGATATCGAGAATATGATTTAGCACCCTTAAAACTCATTTTTTAGTTTTCTATTTATAAGGTCTAGAGTCGGTGTCGATACGGCTTATCCAATGTATTGGATACGGCGTATTAGGGTTTCTTTGTCATATGTAGGGCCGCGTTTGTATGCTTCCAGTATAGTCATATTACTATATCTCTAATTCGGTGCGTATTGGTTTTCACTAGATACGCGTATTGATTTGTTTCCTTTGTGTCTTTGGTGAGTGCAGGTTAACGGATACGGCCATCATCTTCCTTTATTGGAGACGGTGTATTTGGTTGTCAGAATCAGTAATCTTTACAATATTTCCGTTTTTTATGTTCAGAATGCGCACCTTTTTGTAATATTCACCAAGTACTCATAATTTCTGCAATTATCAAATTACAAAACAAATTTATGTAACAAAATCTTTGATTAATTATACAAAATGGGGATAGGATAAATGATGTTATAAAATAGACGTTATTTGATGTCATCAAATATCCCCCCCACTTGAATCCTACTTGTCCTCAAGTAGCCTTTAGAAGTTTATAAAAATGTATCCCTAAGGATATTTTCCGGTAAAGCATTTATTTGATCTATTACAAGTACACAACCAAACACCTCACAAAATAGGAAGATGAAAACACTCAACTAATCTATGTGGTAACATGTAACTAATTCGCTCAATTGCTCGGTCTTGACGAGTATTCTATCATAATCTTGGCAAGGATACACATATCCACCGCTAAAGCTAAGGAGTAACAAGTTTATAAAGGTAAAATAGGTTTTTATGATAAGGCTTAGGGTTGATTACTCTAACTAATCTTCATCGATACCAATATTCCAGGAGGGCGACAAAGACCACACATACACACCCGTAACGACAGGATAGACACATGTGACTGCTCACTCCGACCTCGAACAAGCTAAAGAATAAGAATAGTAGAGTAATATAGGGTATGGATCTTCTAACTTTCACCAATAGTAATAAACCAACAAGGCAACTAAGACATGCATACATGGTCGTAACGACGAAATAGACATGCACGCTCGATCAAATCCTCATTTACGTAAAACCCATAGTTAAAATCATAAAGTCCACAACATAAACGAAGCACCCGATAAATATATGCACATTTTTAGCTCTTTCAACGAAGTTGCAAAACTTATATGGTTGGTATGGGTTTCTACGTGCTTGAAAGGATTTTTCTCTTATTTTGTTGTAGTAAGCACGAGACATGATGTTGACAGGAGATTGGAGATCAATGTATGCATGGCCCATGTAAACGGTGCTGATTACGCAAGGAATCTTCAAACTCCAGGGGTCGCCTCTCTTAATCTTGGGCTCTTGGGTCGAGAAATGGGGTTGAGGTTCTCCTAATAGTTCCTTATGGTAAGCTAGTTCTTTCTCAGTAGGGAACCTATCCTTGAACAATTCTTTCTCAAAATTGTTTCTTCGTTGCGTTCTTAATTCAAGCTCCTTAATTCTTAATTTAGGGCAGAAGATTTCAGAGTCGGAAGATTGGTTGGTTAATTCGTTCATAGTTTTGAAGAGGAGAGAATCAATGGTTTGAATCATTTGTAAAAGCTTGTTTATTCGGGTCGTAACTTAGTGTGAGTAGTGACAGATGGTTCCTGAGAAGAGGATCCTAAGGTCGATGATGGATTCGCATTCTCCATAGTGAAGAGTGGAATAGTCAATGAAAATTACGAACAAACACACAAAGAAAAGATAGACTACGAGAAAGCTAATATGCAGAATTAAATTCTCACTTAAAAGGATTCAAGTGAGTAGAACTAAGTTAAACTATGATCAAAACCTAACTATTTCCTAGGCGTCAGCGCCAAAAACTTGATGCGATCGTCGTATGACTTCTACAAGAAGTTTTACAACTCCCTAGGCAGAGCACCTAATCGTTGTAGTAGTAGTATAGGCAAGACTCGACAGGTTGTTATCGTTCACTCGAGGAATAGGTTGGGAAGGCTTGATAACGATCTAACAAAATTCTATGGGTTGAGAGAAGATTATTTTTGTATATTTATATTTTATAGAAAGCAAGTAAATCATATAAATGGAGAGGTGGTTTGTTTTAGCTATTAAACTAATTATAAATCTACGCTACTAGTGATAACAATAAGATAAAAGACTGTATTTATTTAATCATGTATTACTCCCTAGATTGTTTCTCCTAGTGTTTTTGCCTTATCACCCTTGTGATGATCTGTGTAACTATTTCCTAAGACATTAACGAATTACACGAACCCGCCATCTACTTAGTATTCCGCTAAATCAACGCACAATATAATGGACGAAGGTATATGAATAAATTACATAGCCCCCTAGGACTACACTAAGTGCATGTGAAATATATTAAAAGTGGATCAACCATATTAGGGGGCAAGGTAGTATGAAGACTGTTACCAGATGGTATCATTTCTGCACAATCATGTTTCCTTGGACATATCAACAGCGATATAGACAAAGCTGGTTTTCTAGAGACTAACATGCACATCCATCACAAGAAGCAACACCACTAAGATCTACATTCTAGGTTATATACAATCATAAATAAACACAATAGAAGGTTTAGCCAAGCATATTAAAGATAAAGCAAGAGTATGGATAGATCAAACAACACATAGACATATTGAATGATTAAATAAACCTTACTTGATTAAAACATGAGTTGGAGGAAGTACAGTAGGGTTTTTAGGCCCTAAATTCGTCTCTAACAGCTGCTAAACGAACTAGGGTTCGTACCCTCTTTTTATTCTAAAGTTACACACTCAAAACCCTAAATTCGAGTTTGTATATATAGGAAAAACGCTGTCACGGCGTCGCATTTTAATCGTGACGCCGTTATGAAATAAAATATTCTAAATAATAGGCTGGGTCGTATGCTCCGACGCCATCGTGTAATCTTGTGACGCCGTCTTGATCTTCATAGTGAGGGCGTCACGTTGTATTTGTGACGCCGTCTCCAGCCACTGTAGAGAAATTCTTGATCAATGTTGGTGTAGGTCCATAGTCTTGTCCGTTTCTTCTCCAAATGAGCCCAAGTTACGTGTAATTCTTCCAAATTCCTTCCAAATGAGAAATACCTTAATAGGAGCAATTAAGTACCTATTTTGGGCATAAATGCATGATTTAGGGGGTTAAACGACCCCGAAAAAGTGTATAAAATGACACCTCATCAAATACTCCTACACTTGGGATTTGATTGTCCTCAAGCAAATGGGCTTTTCTACCTAGACAATAACAATATGAGGGGTCATTTTACCTACACTTTAAACATATTTTACAATACAACCTCCTAGACCTCGTAATTAAGAGCACGGAAAATATATACTAGCACCTCACATAAGTGTTTGGGGATTCTCTTTTTCACTCAGTTGTATAATAAATTATAACATATGGGGGAAATGAAAAATCAACACTCATTACCTGTCATAGCATATAAATTACCAAAGCATGGTAAGCGGAATCAAATCTCCCAACGCTAAGGAGGCAGTATTATTCATTACTATCTAAGAGGTATTTTATAAAGGGTTGTAAGGTGTAGGTGTAGGATAACATATAATGGAAATGGAAACGGATATGATACATTTGGGTGGCTTTGGGTGAATTTGGAATGGAAGAGTTAGCTAATTATTTACACAAATACACTTGGTTTGGTTAGTAAGCCAAGACTCGGACGAAGATATACAAACTCTACACAACTCTACATCAATCTCTTTCTTTTTTCTTTTCTATTTTTTTAATAACATAATACATCATAACTTGGGGTTTATAACACGTACCCCTACACTTGAGCTTTTACATGCTCGATATTTACAATCTAACTAATGAC
Organism: Tanacetum coccineum; assembly: GCA_026074375.1. NCBI lineage: Eukaryota > Viridiplantae > Streptophyta > Magnoliopsida > Asterales > Asteraceae > Tanacetum > Tanacetum coccineum. The sequence continues at coordinate 25,839 of BQNB010064755.1, read as the reverse complement.
CCGATTTGAGGTGGATCAAAATAACATGGAGATCATCTAACAAATATATGGGGGTATTGACTTAACTTTTCTTCCCCATTCTTCCGCGAAATAAATACTACCATGAATCCTAATCGTCCCAAAATAGTATTTACAAGGATAAGGACTTAGCAACCGTGTACTCAATAATTAACTTGGGTTAAAACAATAATGTACTAAAAGCGAGTACATACAAGGTGGGCTAAGGCTATTTGGGTGTAACGATTGGTTTAAGGGTGACAATGCTCTTCATTAATAGTCCGGCTTAACCAGAAAATTACAAGAACCGTGAAAAAGGATAGGCTCGGAGAGGTGTACTAGGGTATCCTGTACTAAAAATGAATGCATGACAAGGGTCTGGGATAGTTATATGATCGCGGTGACCATTATAACAATTACAGGTTTAAAACATGGGTTAATCCTAGTGCCTCTTATCATTTAGAAAATCTTAATTCTCATTATTCGGTCTCGGGATGCATCACAAAAACAAGTTCTAGACTTTAATACACTATCGATACACTCATATAATTTAATTTCGATACCAATGCTCCAGAAAAGGTGACAAAGACAATATGTACACATCCGTAATGAAGGAATAAACACATATGACTTCATTCAAACCTTAACTCGAACAAGCTAAAGGTATAAACTATCTTGGGTATCAAAAATGGATACCCGAATTCCTATAGATCTAAAGGCGAACCTCACATTTTTGGGGTGGAATTTTGAGGGTTTTTGTGCTAATCATATAAATTCCTATCCATGAGACGCAATTAATACTCGGTTTTCATCGGTATGTGTCATAAAAAAATTTAAATTTTGGTTAAAATTACCTTTTATGCTATGTTTCGATATATTACCCATTGATGTGTGTGGTGTATATTTTTATGATTTAAGTTTTAAATTTATATTTTTCTGAGTCTAACACAAAAAAAACACTTTAACCGGTCAGTGTTACCCAAGTTCGGTGGTAGATTTCTATGGATAAAGTAGGGTGTCGAACACTTAAAGCGAGGTTAAATCTCTTAATTTATTTATATCTTGGTTATCTAATTTAAGTTAATTCTAATTGATGTATGGTAGAAAAACAAATTTAATATACTTATAGAGTTAATCCCGTAAGAATTCTTTCCTAAAATACTTCTCAACCAAGAGAAATATAAGGTAAAAATCTCACAAGAGAAAACACAATTTGTATATTTTTTATCCGGGAAGTATTTTTCCTCGGGTCGTGTCCCAACGAAATCGTGAATTGAGAATTTAGGAATAATTCGGATTCGAGTTTAGAATTATAAGGGATTTTTGAATTTTTATTATACTACAAATGTAATAGCAAGAATTAAAAAAAAAAACAATTAACTAACTTGAAATTTAAATGCACAAAACGTAAAAACGCGAGTTAAAACTGAAATTTAAAATCTAAGGCACGACTTTTAACAAATTTTTTATACCTAAAAATCACAAAATTTAAAATGAAATATTTTAGGGAAATAAGAATTAGATTTTTCTAACTATTTTGTATTTTTTATGATTTTTATAAGAAAAAGTATTATTCTAAAGTTATTTTATTATAGAAAATACAAATCAAATGATAAAAATAAAGAAAAATGGTTTTAAGATGCTAAAAGAGTGCAGAAATTTAATAGAACAAAAAGCCCCAAATTTTATTACCTAATTGAACACTAATTTGAACAATTAAAACTAAAAACCTAATTTCTTAAAACTAATTTCTAAAATTTAAATCTATTTTATTTATTCTAAAAAGGACAGGGTAGGAAATGTGAAAAGGGAAAGAACAGGGTAGGCGGGCTAACTTGGGAAAATTTACACTATAGGCTAAACGGGTGCCCTTGAACTATTAGACAAATACAAAACAGACCCTACGTTTTAAGCTTATTTTGGCTTATTAAAAAAATGATTTTCAGCAAAAACTTAAAACTACAAACTTATCAATGAGCTTATTCTCTACAACTTTAATAAAGACAACTTGAACTTTTTTCTAATTAATAAGCTAGAAAATTAAGCTCTCTATTCTGTTACAGAAAATAGGCTTTAGGCTTATTTTATGTTTTAGCTTTTTCCTAAGCTAATACTTGATTGAACTGAAAGAAGAAACAAAGAAGCTATTGTAGTTTTAAGATGTACACTAGAAATATCTAACAAACATTGGATAGGTTTTAAAACAAAAACAGGTTAAGGAGAAAATCAAATTGGTCCCAAAAAAAAAAGAAAAAAAAAGACCATACCATATAAAAAAATAAGAAATAAAAAAAAGAAGAACTAGTTTCTTGCTGATGTACTTGGCTGCTGATGTAATTGACTCATAGCACTTTATAGTGATTCAAATGCAGTTTAAAACTTTGAGATTAACTCTCTTACTAAATGTACTTAAAGCATCACAAAACACATGAATTCTCAGTTGCTTTTTAGAATCAAAATCTTAAATTCTCTCAACTGATATTTGCCCTAGTGCTTAGATGACAAAATTTTTAAGCTCTAAACTTTAAAAAATAAACTTAAATGCTAAAAACCTGGTTTGAACCTTGATATTAAGAACTAATGCAACTATGTAAAAGGTTTTGACACTATGATATTGACTTTAGAAGTCAAATACACTATAAACCAAACACTCCTTAATGAAAAACTGTCAAAGCTAAATTCACTTTAAACCTATTTAAAAGCTAAATCAGCTTTAACTTTTTATCTACACATTCTAATTTTAACCTACTTGAGCTGTTTAAACTATAGAACCTATAGCTTATGTGTGAAATTAAGCTAGTTACTCTATTAGGCTTATACTACTAGTTTTTATGACAGAAGTGCAAGTATGAAATCTAGATTAGATTTTAACTAAGAAAGCTTAAAACAATGACAACTATAAGCTGTCTAAGCTAAATGCAACAGGTTAAGCACAAGAATAAGCAAACAAGTACTGAAATAAGCTAAATGAATAAGCTATGCAAATGCTAAAATGGAATTGAGAAAGAGAAACCTGAAATTTGAAGAGTCTTCTTCACCTAGACATCCAAGTGAAGAGTCTAGGTGATCCTAATGGCTTCCAAAAGCCTCTAACCTTAAAAACCACAATAAGCTGAATTTGAGCTTATTTGCTCTTGTTGCTTCCAAATTAAACTCAATAGCCTCAAGTGATCATGCTTTAAATGAAAATTGATAAGTTTTGAGTATAAGATTGCTTATAAAAAAAATAGAGAAATTTGACTAAAGTTGAGCTTATGAAAAGCAATAAGCTCAAGTGAGCTTATTTAGAGCTTATTTGATGAAATTGACTTCAAATTGAAATAGAAAAACACAAGTAACTTGTAAACTAAATGTTATTGCTCAATTGATGAAATACAAGAGGAAAGAACAAGAGTACAAGTGCTAGAAGCTATTTGCTAAAATTTGAAAGTAAAAGCTTAAATTCGACTAAAATACAAAATGGAAATTTTTAACAAAAAAACAACCACATAAAATGAGCCCTATAGTGCTATTTATAGAGGGATTGGTGAAGAGGTGTGAAGAATTCTAGAATAGTCCATTCAATCTCGACCCTTGATCATTTGAATTTGATTTGTAGCCGTTGGATTGGAGAAGTGAGGTGTCTTGGCCAATAAATGGATGCCACGTGGGCGTTTTTGATTGGAGAAGGCTTATGAACAGGTTTGAATGCTTATAAAGGAGCGGGGGAGGGGAAATTTGGGATTGGGTTGTGTGTAAATTTGGCGGGAAAATCTGTTTTGTCAGTTAGGGTTGTACTGGGAAACGCGTGCTGTTTTTGTTTGAAAACTGATTGAGAAGTTGGCACTTATTAGCCCCTGCACGTTTCCCCGCCCAATTGTAGTGTAAATTAAGGTTTCAAGTTTGCCACTTCAGCCCTTGTGGCTTTTCTTTCATTCTTTTCCTTCTTTAATAAATCACTTTTCCACTTTTGGCAATTTAGGTCCTTGAAACTTTAAAACTTCAAATGAGCTTTTGAAACTTTAAGAACTTGTCATAATTGGTCCTTTGACTTCATTTTGGGCTTTTGACTTTCCTTCTTGCTGTGTCGGGCTGATCCGGCTTTGATCTTTGGCTGTTCCTTCACTCTTGTTCTTGTCTCTTTCGTTCTTTGTCGGTTTTTGATCGTTTTTGCTTCTTTTTGTCCTTGTAATCCTTTCCTGCACAATTAGACACAAAAGCACACATTTTTCTATTCTTTTGGCATTTTCTTGGCTTTTATTTGGCAAAATCCCGGGAATTTAATATACAATTTAGCAAATATCACTAATCTAAGTCAAACCTATGCTAATTCTATGTTAGTTCTAATCCTATGTTAGTTCTAATCCTAATTCTAACAGGTAAAAGAGCGGTCGAGCCTTATGATAGAAAACTGTATTAGCCATCATTAATCTGATTAGAAGTTGGTTTGTTTATTCAGTGCAATGATTACTTATCCGAGAGTCTAAGAGGATTAATCATTCTTAGTCTTAGGGGGACTTCATACTAAGACCTAGACACATTAACTCTGTCACAATTAAAGCATCCGCATAAAGCATCCTTATTTGCTGATTATAATCTATCTTAGGGATTAAGGCAATGGTGATCTTGTTAAACCCTAGCTCATAGAGACTTTACCCACTTACTGCTTAATGGCAATTTATACACTAGTAGTCCACTTGTCCAACTATCCAATAGAATCAGAACATTATTTGTTAAATTATCTAGATTCACCTACTAGTCAACATGTTCAATAAACCAAAGGCAATTTCTGTTAACTAGTTAAGCCAGAAGTGTATCTTTAGCACGATTTTAGAAGGACAATATTTGTGATCCTATGATTCTAGATGTATAAACTACTATATGGAGAGCTATCCCGGCATCTAGATTACTTGGTCCGTATCACTAGATCCAGTTGAATGATAGGTCGCATACAAAAGCACATAAACAAGTATAAATTGATAAACATAAACAAGCATACAACAATAAATTAAGAAATCGAGATATAAACAAAACCAAACATTCAGATCTTCATAATAATGGCTAATACCTGAAGGTATTAGCCTTCAAACATCATAATTAATAAAGAGTAATTGTTTTAGCCAAGGTAAACTAACCGAGTTAACGAATGATACCAAAAACTAAACGATTACAAAAGTATAAGAAATTACACGTTGTCTTCTATAGATTGGAATGCATTGCAAGACCTCTTCTGCTCTTTTTCTCCTCTGAAAATTGACTTTTGTGGTTTAGGTATTGAGAATATGATTTAGCACACTTAAAACTCGTTTTTAAGTTTTCTATTTATACTGTTTGGAAGTCGGTTCGATACGACGTATCCAATGGGTTGGATACGGCGTATTGGGGTTTCTTGGAGTAGGGACCACGTTTTTATCTTCCAGAATATTCACATGCCATATATCCAATACGGCGTATTGCCTTTCCTGGATACGGCTATTGATCTTCTTTCCTTTGTGGTCTTTGGTGAGTGCCGGCACCGATACACCGTATCTTCTTTGATGGATACGACGTATTGGTTATCAGAATAGTAATCTTTAAAATATCTTTGTTTAAGCTCCAGAATGCGTGCCTTTTGCTAATATTCACCAATTTACTTTGTAATTTGTATTATGCAATTCTCAAATATAAACGATTAAGTAACAATTCTTTGCAATAATTATACAAAATAGGTTAAATACATGGGATAAATGATGCTATAAAATAGACGTTATTTGATGTCATCAAATATCCCCCCACTTGAATCCTACTTGTCCTCAAGTAGCCTTTAGAAGTTTATAAAAATGTATCCCTAAGTATATTTTCCGTTTAAAGCATTATTTATCTAATAACAAAGTTACACAACCAAAAACCTCACGAAATAGGAAGATGAAAACACTAAAATCACTCAACTAATCTATTTCGTAACATGTAACTAATTCGCTCAATTGCTTGGTCGTGACGAGTATTCTATCATAGGCTTGGCAAGGATACACATCTCCACCGCTAAAGCTAAAGAGTAACAAGTTTATAAAGGTAAATATGGGTTTGTATGATAAGGCTTAGGGCTGATTACTTTAACTAATCTTTATCGATACCATTATTCCAGGAGGGCGACAAGACCACACATACACACCGTAACAATGGGATAGGGACATGTGATGCTCACTCCGTCCTTGATAAGCTAATTGTGAGAATAGTAGAGTAATATAGGGTATGGATCTTTTAACTTTCACCAATAGTAATAAACCAACAAGGCAGCTGAGACATGTCCCTTTATTTTACTCTAAAGTTACACACTCATAACCCTAATTTTGGGTTTGTATATATAGGAAAATTGTTGCGATGGCGTCGCATTTTAATCGTGACGCCGTCGTGAAAGAGAATATTCTAGATAATGGGTTGGGTCGTACATTCTGACACCGTCTTGCGATCTTGTGACGCCATCTTGGTATGAATTGTGATGGCGTCACGTGTAATCTGTGACGCCGTCTCCAACCTCTAAGTAGAAATTCTTGAGAGATGTTGGTGTAGGTCCGTAGTCTTGTCTGTTTCTTCTCCAAATGAGCTCAAGTCACGTTTATTTCCTTCAAATGCTGAATACCTAAAAAGGAACAATTAAGTACCTATTTTGGGCATAAATGCATGATTTAGGGGGGTTAAACGACCAAGAAAAAGTGTATAAACTGAGACCTCATCATTGCGATTTTTCTAAATTTTTTTGCTAACACTATACTACGAAACTCGGTGTAATTTCACCATCTTCACGATCATAATAATTCCGGATAATTCCTTTGATAATTCCTTCATTCTTCGGACGTACCATTAATTGCGATGGTAGTAAAAATACATGAATTTTGGCTACTTTATACATTCCCATTTGCGATGTGCAAATTTCTTCCAACCGTACCAAAATTGACACAAGACTCGAGAAATACAAACTTTACACTTTAAGCAACTAGCAACTGTAAAATAAACTTAATCTAACAGGGTAGGCTAAGGTGTAAAGGTGCAACAAAATAAACAATTGGTGTATTTCTTAAAGGATTCGCTATACGGGTTATTCTAGGGGTATCTTACTCTTAAAGTGAGAGTAAACAAAGGGTTTATGTGGGGGTTAACTAACCAGTGTAGTTAGTTAATAAGAAACATGTAAAGGCGTTTTGGGTGTTATCCTAAAAACTTACCAATTTAAACAAGTTACTCCATCTAAATTCATAGTACTCATCACTGTGGTCTCGAGTGATATACCAAGCCAAGTTCTAAAGTCTACAACATCACCGACACACTCATATTTTTGTGGAATTTGGGTAAACATTTGGAAACGGATAGGTTAAATCCTCACAATATCTAATAAGGGTTATTGTGTCGGGTTATGTATCAAGTAATTTCACAAAAGTATGCTTGAAAAAAAAATTGAGCATAATTTAAGCATTTTAGTGTGAAAATGGGACAAGTAAACATTCTAATTCCATCCCCTCACTTGAATTATACAACGTCCTCATTGTATAGATAAAATATTAAATACGGGAATTAAAAAGAATTAGAATGAGAAACTCCCCTAATATTTGCTCGGTAGATTCTCCATGTTGAGTTTATTGAGTAAGAATGTGTGTTGAAGAGTCGTCTTGAAGTTTCAACACTCCAACACTTCAAGATCTCCAGATTTGTAAATTCTCCACCAATATTCGTCAATATTTCTTTCACGAGGTCCTGTGTAAAATAGGAAAAACGTGCATACCTATCTTGGTACCTACGGTTAATTTAAACTAAACTAAACAAACTAAATATGGGTCAGTCTGGTGAATACGCCGTATCATGTGCATGAATACGCCGTATTACCAGAACTGACAATAATGTTTTTAAAGTGCATAAAAACTAAAGACTGATAACGTCCAGACAATCAATACGCCGTATGGTATGGAGCGGATACGCCGTATTGATATCTGGGAAGACATGCTCGATAAAATTAAATAACATTCTAGGTTGTCTCCCAGGAAGCACTTTTGTTTACATCGAAGTCTTTAAGTTAGACTTTTCTTCAGCTTCTCTTTACAATTATTTGGTGCGCGTCACCTTCCATCCGTTGTTCTTTTTCTGAAAAATATCTTGGTAGATTTTGGACATATTATCTTCGTTTCTCTCCCAAATATCATATTCACATTTTCTTATAGCAATATATTCTTCGTTTGGTCCAAGCGAGTACTGAATAGCTTCAAACATTTCTGCTTTGCACATTCTTTTGTTAGGTTGCTCATCAATAGATTTGGATGTATTGCTATATTTGCGCTTTGTCTGGCTTAGTTCATTATCCTTTTCAGTTTCGTTCTTTTCACTTGATTTTAGATAAGGTCTAAAAAATGAATCAGTAGTAGTATCATTACTACTTAAGATCCTGTCATCTTTTATTCCAACTTCCATTCATCCAAGCATGGAATAATACTTTCTTAGTTCTCCCATCCATTTTCATATGTTTATCAAATGATGAATTTACTCTCGATATGAATTTAAGTGGATCAATCCCCCAGTTATCTCTTTCGACCAACATTTCTTCTTCTCCATCGTATGATTCGGGATAAAATTTACAAAAAAAATTCTCAACAAGTTCTTCCCAAACATTGATTTTCCTTCCCCCTCGTTTATCCACCATTGCCGTGCGTCATCAGCCAGTGAGAGAGGAAAGACTTTAATTCGTAGTTGACGGGAATCCACACCAGGAATGTAGATTAAATCAATCATTTCAAGCACCTTAGCAATGTGGTTCACTACGTCTTCGTCAATCCATCCGTGATATGCATTCTTTCGTAATTCCTCCAAAAATTCATTCCTGAGTTCAATATTTATATCGTTACTGGTGATAGAAAGATTCGATTCATTTTGAGCATTCACTATGTATTCCTATGAAATTAGTTCTGCCGTGACTCCTTATGGTATCTTCTTCAGTCTACTAGCTCTGATAAGTACTTCCTGTAACAAGGGTAAAAATATCAGCTGTAACACCCCCAAAAATGTGTCGCAGCAGAAATATGTCCGGGGGCGTTACTTCATAATACAACAGCACAAGATACAAGAGAACGACCTCTAAATGTGTCATTTGAAAAGTAATCCATTGATTTTCTTCAAATTGATATAACATTTGTCCCATAATTGCATCACTATGAAAAGCTTGAAAGCAATACAACGAGATTTGATCATTTGTATGTAAGTAGAAATCCATGAATGAAATCTTGTCAATTTAGACTCCAATGCACATCAAGTAAGCCAAGCATCTAATTCACCTGAGAAAAACATGCTTAAAAGTGTCAACATAAAGTTGGTGAGTTCATAGATTTTTGTATATGTAAATGTTGAAATCAAAAGATTTATAAAGTATGCATGACCATTTCAATCCTTATAATAGTCGCCAAAAATGTAAGTGTAAATGTAGAACCGAAAAAGTATAGTGTCTACTGCTTCACCACAGTATAATGAAAAATGTTTAGTAATCAGTAATGTTCAACAAAGTAGTGTGGACCACAAGATTTCCAAAATGTATGTGACTACTATAACAGATACAGTATCACATAAAATGTATCTACTGTTGCGCTAAGCTCATGACACCGAAGCTAATTTGTGTAGCATATAATATGCCAAGTGTATTCTGCCCTACCGGTGTCTGACCAAGACACCCAATGAGATTTGACATGGTATATATCCGTTTATCGGGAGCCCCGTGGGTAGTGAGCGCTACTCACCCGGATAGGGATAATTAGTCCCAATAGATCTATTTATAACATTCACGCTTACTTAACCAGTACAGTCGGTCAAGCAATTGACGGTTCATGATAGTTCGGGCAAGAGAGTGGTCTAATCGCTACTTAGGCAACACGTAAACAGGAGATGATAACCGAAAACACTTGTGTCCAATGAAGAAATAACCATTGTATTCATAAACAGCTTTAAATACTTAAATCCATAAGTAGAAAGAGTGTGATATCAATCAAGTAACCGAGTTTGTAAATGAGTATAAGTATGAGTATGTAAACAAGTATGTAAACAAGTTGTAATGAGCATGTATTCTCCCCCGAGATTTGTAAAAGAATTGTAAAATAAGTGAAAGAGGAGCTATAAACTCACCTCGATGTTGTAGAATGATTGGCGGAAATGCGCATATTAAGCACAACACAAACGGAAACCAAAACGACTTGACCAAGGAGTTACGGTTTATCTTAACGGCTATGACCCACTAGCTTATGATAATGCATTTGGGTTTTCTGATGGATGATTACATCAACGCGACACGTTGATAACGATTTAGATTCCCAAGTTGTAATGGTTCGGTGGTTGGTTAAATAAAATAAATCGAAAAATGAAAACAAAGTATGTAATATATTCCGTATATATTACATATGAAAAAGGGACAAGTATATAATTCATATGGTGAATTATATAACAAGGACAAACACCCAAAAGAATAATCAAGGTATGTAATACTTTGCAAGTATTATATAAGGAGTGTGAGAAAATAATTGAAACAAAATATTTCGACACCAATTTAATTAAAAAAACGTCCTTGCATAAAAGTAGACACACGTCTTAAAGTTATGAATTAAGTAAACGATGTTTGTAAAGCTTTTACAAAAGTTATGATCTTTCCTTCTAGTCGGGAATTTATAAAATAATATTTTATAAATTAATCTTTCGTCTTATTGACGGGTCGTAGCTAAAATAGTTGTCTCATTTGTAAAATTTATAGTTTTCGTTTGTTGTCGGGTTATTGTATAATTGTAAATAAAATATCTTTAATCTATAACTTAAATCTTTTTTATCGGTTTTCAAAGATAATAGAAGTTGTAGCGAAAAATACAATGTATTATAATTTATAGAAATTTTCGGCATGACCTATTCGTTTTTATAACGTTTCCCATATTTATAAAGTCTAATGTTTTCCACTTAATCAATCAATGTTGCAATACTCGCGTGTTTCAATTTATAATTAGGATAGATCAAATAATAGATAAAATAAGTAAAACCAAACACACCCTTATGGCTTGTTAAAAGGGCGAATCAAACGCACCTTAAAGCTGTTAAGACAGCAGAAACAAACGCACCCTAAAGCTTTTAAAATAGCAAAACAAACACACCCTATTTGGCTGTTCCGCAGCCAACCAAACGCACCCTACTCGGCTGCTAAAATAGCAAAAACAAACACCCTTATGGCTTATAAAATGCAGTAAACAAACGCCCCTTTGGCGTGAATACTAGTCAAAATAAAAGGAACAAAATAGAAGCGAGAAAAGGAAGAACAAGACAACCACAAGCCCGACACCTTAAGGGTGCGGCTGTGGTGATAACGAACCAAACGCACCCTGTTGGTGCAATTAAACCAACCAAACGCACCCTTGGTGGGTGGATCTGCCAAACCTAACGCACCTTTGTGGGTCTGACCCGAAACCCAACGCACCCTCGGTGCTGATTTTTACAAAACCAAATGCACCCTAGTGCTTATAATCACAAAAACCAACGCACCCTTTGTGGTGATAACCATAAAACCAACGCACCCTGTTGGTGGTCTGTTTCTGTCAGACCCAATGCACCTTTGGTGGTGTTTTCTGTTGTAGTGAGGTAGTGAGGTGACAGTGGTGGGGTGGATGGTGGACGTGGTGATGATGAGGTGGTGGCTGCGGTGGAGATGGTGGTATGGTGACGAGAAGATGGCAGCGGTTGCGGTGGTGATGGTGATGAAGATGGGTCAGTGATTAAGGTGATGATGTCGTGGTGTGGTGGTGGCAGTGGTGTCGGCTGGTTGGTTGGCCGGAGACTCATCGGAGCGGCGCCAGAAATATTAGAGAGGGAGGAGTGTGCTAGGTTTATCAACTAATGAAGAAACCCTAATGTTACACACACACACACACACACACACACACACACACATATATATATATATATATATATATATATATATATATATATATATATATATATATGTATATATATATGTATATATATATGTATATTAAAAAGTTTTAAAAAAAAGAGTGGAAAGTGTATGATATATTGGGGTTAATGGTGTAAGTATTTCTGGAGGGACCGGAAGCGTAACTTTTGTTAAATAATGGTTCGGGACTCGTTTAAGATACTTAACGGATGATTCAAAACACGAAACTTGCATTGCGTTCCAAATAATTTTACACGAAAGTTGCGTCATTGCGTTCCAAATAGTTTTTCCTACGAAAATGAGTATTTACACGATTATTATTTCATTATTGTTTTATAACATTTATTTAAAACATTTATTATTTATTTGTGTATCAATGATAAACTTTTGTCCGTAAAATAAACTTTAACTTGAATACTGCGTTTTTAACAAACATTTTTAAATAAAATGTTAAATAATTTATTAAATATTTTATAAAATAAAATTTGATTATTATATATAACTTAATTATTATCGTGTCGGTACGCGTTGTGTGCGGTTTTCAAAATTAACGAGATATTCTCGTTTTCAAGCCAAGTGAGATTGAAAATCAAATTTATAAACGACAATTATGTAATAATAAATATGATTTATTATTTAAATATGTTCCAAAACTTTACCGGTTACGCAGTAATCGCTTTTACGTGACAATAAAATGTCAAAAGTCAAAAAGTCAAGTCAGACCCAAAAAGTCAAAGGGTAAAATAGTCATTTAAAGTTCTGTAAATTTGCGAGTTATTACAGTACCTACCCCTTAAAGGAATCTCATCCCGAGATTCGATTCTTGTTAACCTACTATGTGACCAAGAAAAGATTTAAGATTTAATAATTAGTTTTTAAGCATGGCGTTGATAACTCTAGTCAGCAAAATTAGATGTTTTAACACTTCTCTGCATACCAAAACTTTTGGCTAGGGTTGACCAGGATATTTAACCCCATAAAAATAGGTATCTCAAAAAAATATCATTACAGGTCTTATGACTGATATAAACGCGTTATAAAGAAAGTCTCTTAATAGTGAAAGCATCAAAGGAGAAAGTATAGTCGCGTAAGTATTTATGTATAAAGTTTTAACTGTTCACGGGCAATATCTAGTTTCTGATATCTGTAATGCTCAATGATTAATAACGGACGAGGCTAATGGATGTAAGTATTCAACTTACTTGGCAGTACTAGGATGTATCGCGACACAAGTCTTCGCACTAGTGGACCGCTCTAGGACCCAACAACAACAACCATAACAACAATAACTATAACAAACGGTGATGGAATGCAGATAGTGAGGACATTATGAGAAACAATATCCCCAGAATAAAGTTCAACAAATAGGAGGAGTTAGCAAGAGAGCTTATGCGACAGATGGCAGAATATGGTACTCAGTCGTTAGTTCGAGGATAAATCAAATCCATTAGCTCAAGTGTGCACAAGTCGGTTAGCTCCATAAACAGTTCACGATCGTAAACATTTGTAACGGAAAAAGTAATAACTTAAGAATGAGATCATGTAGTTCAAGTGAGGCCTTAACATTTTTGCTGAGTGATAAGACACCAATGTGTTTCTAAATCTTTTCGACGGATTCCAGTGATTATTGGGTTCAAGTTCATACTCGTGTCATATTGGATACCATTAAGTCCACTCATTTATAATTCCTTATTTACATAAAGAAGTGTCCAAATTTATGTAAGTAAGAAATGATAAACATATGGTTCGGTGATTTACAATTTATTTATTTAAATGGAGAAGCATCCCAATCCTTTCAAATAAAGATATTATAAATCAGCCTACTTAATAATATCCGATGCAATACGCGTACTCACAAAATCTTTAAGGTGGTGGATGACATGACGATGCTGGTGCTCTAACGAGTATGGAACGGGTGTTTAAAAATCGTCTTTGTAGACGGGAAGTAAAACAATCAGGGAAGATCGACATAGCGTTCAAAATAATTGATGAATATACGGTTATAGTAATTAAGATGAAGGTCTTATGAACGAGTTAACATAGCAATTATCATATCAATCCTCCTATTACAAGTCCCGCCCATACAAGACTTGTAATACTTAGATTCACACATAACTTCATGTAAACAGAACTGTGATGGGTTTTGTTAACATAGCAATTATCATATCAATCCTCATATTACAAGTCCCGCCCATACAAGACTTTTAATACTTAGATTCATACATAATTCCATGTAAACAAAATTATGATGGTTTTCATGTAATACGAGATTGTATAAGTTATGAAGAAAAATAATAATTTTGGAGACCATTGTATAACTTACAATGTATGAGAACGAAATCAGACCATTGTGCAACTCATAATGTCTAAGAAGTAAAATGAGACGATTGTGTAACTCACAATGTCTAAGGTGTAAATGAGACCATTGTGAAACTCATAATGTCTTAAGAAATGTTCTAGTATCTATATAAATAACTCTTATATAAATAAATGTAAAATATACGCAAAAGGATGTAGGCATATATATTATATATGTATGTCATGTAAGCACGTAATATAACAAGTAATGTAAGCAAGTAAGCAAGTAGTGTTTATGCACTTTGAAAATGTTTGATGTGATACAATGTTTTGAAAACGGTTATATTCTAGGGTAAAATATGCAACCTAGTTCTCTATAACTAGTGCTCTGATACCAATCTGTTACACCCCCAAAAATGTGTCGCAGCGAAAATATGTCCGGTGACGTTACTTCATAATACAATAGCACAAGATACAAGAGAACGACCTCTAAATGTGTCATTTGAAAAGTAATCTCGTTGATTTTCTTGAAATTGATATAACATTTGTCCCATAATTGCATCACTATGAAAAGCTTGAAAGCAATACAACGAGATTTGATCATTTGTATGTAAGTAGAAATCCATGAATGAAATCTTGTCAACTTAGACTCCAATGCACATCAAGTAAGCCAAGCATCTAATTCACTTGAGAAAAACATGCTTAAAAGTGTCAACATAAAGTTGGTGAGTTCATAGATTTTTGTAAGTATAAACGTTGAAATCAAAAGATTTATAAAGTATGCATGACCATTTCAATCCTTATAATAGTTGCCAAAAATGTAGGTGTAAATGTAGAACCAAAAAAGTATAGTGTCTAGTGCTTCACCACAGTATAATGAAAAGTGTTTAGTAATCAGTAATGTTCAACAAAGTAGTGTGGACCACAAGATTTCCAAAATGTATGTGACTACTATAACATATACAGTATCACATAAAGTGTATCTACTGTAGCGCTAAGCTCATGACACCGAAGCTAATTTGTGTAGCATATAATATGCCAAGTGTATTCTGCCCTACTGGTGTCTGACCAAGACACCCAATGAGATTTGACATAATGGTATAATATCCGTTTATCAGAACCCCGTGGGTATGAGCGCTAACTCACCCGGATAGGTCTAATTAAGTCCTAATTATCTATTTATAACATTCACGCTTACAATCCGTAATTAATAGTTCATGATAGTTTCGGGCAAGAGAGTGGTCTAATCGCTACTTAGGCAACACGTAAACAGGAGATGATAACCGAAAACACTTGTGTCCAATGAAGAAATAACCATTGTATTCATAAACAGCTTTAAATACTTAAATCCATAAGTAGAAAGAGTGTGATATCAATCAAATAACCGAGTTTGTAAATGAGTATAAGTATGAGTATGTAAACAAGTTGTAATGAGCATGTTTTCTCCCTCGATATTTGTAAAGTAATTGTAAAATAAGTGAAAGAGGGGCTATAAACTAACCTTGATGTTGTAGAACGATTGGCGGAAATGCACATATTAAGCACAACACAAACGGAAAATGTCACACCCCGTAAATTCCCGGTTAGTATTCCGACCCATTCCGGTCATTTACTTTTAAATTTTATACGTTACGTTTAAATCTGACAGTTTACCGGGAAGTTAAACTGCGTAAAAACTGAAAAACGTCATCGGACGCGTTCCGGCATCGGTTATTAATTAATTTAGGCTTAATATGAGATATTTTAGCTTTCCTGAGTGTTTCGTGATTTTTAATCACTTCCGATATAAATTTTAGGGTTTTATCTCTTAAATTGCGTTTTTCGCATTGTTGACCAAACGGAATCCCGGAAACTCGAAATCTTTTCGTGTAAACTCAAGTTATCAATAATCTTATACCCTAAGCCCAAAAATTTAGTTCATACCCCTCCCCATATGCATATGGAAGCCTAAAACCACCACAATGTCACCATGCACTTGAAATTAAATCATTCATACTCCACTAACTCAAAATTTGAATTCTTGACATGCATGTGAAGGAAAGTGACATCTTTGTTGCCTAGTAACTTGCATGCATGCCATCTCTTACACATCACATGCAAACTTAGACCTTTGACTTCATTTGACCAAGCTTAAGCCTTAAGGAATGAACCATAGACAAAATTTTTGAACCAAAATGGTCCTTGTGACCTTGCTCGGCCGAAACCACCAAGACACACACTCTTGGTGTGTGTTGGTCATATGTGGGTGCACCATTAACCCTAAACCCTAACTTTGGCCTATATATACATCTCATACTTATAACTTAGGGTTACATTTCATTTCTAAGTCACCAACAAAAACACACGTCTCTCTTCCTCTCCCTCTTTGGTCACGACATACCACCAACACCATACCCACTTCATAACTTTTGATTTCTAGCAAGACCCAATCATTCTAAGTTCATTCCTAGTTATATCTAAGGTGTTGTGAAGCATTAATTCTTTGATTTCAAGATTTATAAAATTAGGGTTTGCAAGATTATTTAGGGTTTTTATAGATCTATAGTTCTTGAGTACAGATCTTGTGCTTTCACTACTTGTTCTTCTTGATTTGTAAGTCTTCCTTGATCTTTGCTTGGTTTCATCTATTATCTTTATAGATCTATGTTTATTCATAAAGATCCATGTGTTTGTGTAATTTTTACAAAAGTAATAAAATTAATATCTTGTCATCTTTTATAAAGTGGAAGTAAAAATTGTTACAACTTTATGTTTATGTTTCATATCATGTTCTTAGGGAGATTGAGGGTTGATGAGAGTTGCAATAATAGAGATTAGGTTGGATTAGGGTTTAGTTTTGTGGGTTGGTTATAGGTGAATAAAGATTAGGGCTAGATTAGGCACTAATATGCGAGTTGGGTTGATTTTTGGTCGCATTTAGGTAAAACACCCTTGCTGTCCCGAAATGGTTTTGAGGTTTTGAGCGACCTAAAAATGTTTTCATTAGGCGTACAAGTAGTTTTTGAAGAGCTTGTTTCAAATATATAGTTTTTCTCATATCGCACTTTAAAATCGGATTTAAAACGGCCAAGTTATAACCAAATAAAACTTGAAATATTTTTCAGCAAAACCCGATGAATAGTGTGCTGATGTGAATAGTAAAAAGGGTATTCAGACACTTTCGGATATTTTTGGACTTTCTAAACACTAGCGAAACATATAGTAACACATATATATAGATTAGCATCATTTGAAGATGTCATTAACGTATTTTAGGAAAAGCGTAAAAGTTACTAAAAATAGTAAGTTTGGTAAAACCTAGCGGAACGGACATAGTAGTTAAGCGATTATGGTTAGTCAGCACAATTTGAAAATATGGAAACTTAAAAAATATAGGGGACGGTATTAACATCTAGAAACTAAACACTTTCCTAAAATAGAAACTTTCTATAAATTGTAACTCTTTGCAAGTGTCGAGATTTATCAGAGATGTTGTAAATTTTTCTAAGCCTTTTATTACTAAAACGCAAACACACTTGGATGCTTTAAATGATGAACATAGATGCTTTACTTGTTTACTTTGCCAAATGCTAAGTCATACCCATATTTAATCTAGGTCACGGCTAGACCTCCTTATATCATCATCGTTGTTGTGATTATCGCTTATCCTTGTTAAGGTGAGTTCATAGCCCCACGTTTTTACCGATTTACAAATGCTTTATACTTTGGGGTGAGAAACATTATTTGCTTTTTAAATTGGACACAAGTTCTTTACGCGAGTTTTACATGTTATATTGTGCCTAAGTTTTTCTACAAACCCCCACTAACTTGCCAACGAATTAACATGAACTGTTAAATTCTCGACACGGGAGACCGGTTGAGTGATGCGCGGTGAGTAAATTGAGATTCTATTGGACTAATTATCCCTATCCGGGTGAGTATTAAGCGCTCACATGTTCGTAGTTTTCCCCGAACAAACGAGATATATAATCATGTCCGATGTGGCCGATTATGGTGGGTCTTTGGTTTGGGAGACACTAGGTTAATGGGCATGAATACTATGTTGACATGATGTCATATGCCTATGTTGATTATTAACTCAGGCAGAGCTCAAGCGCAAACAGTAAATACTTTTTATGTGATGCTATATCTGTTATAGTAGTCGCATACGTTTTGAAATCTTGTGGTCCACTCTTGTATTAACTTAAACCTATGAATTCACCAACATTATGTTGACGTTTTAAACATGTTTTCTCAGGTGCTTAGCTTGGCTTGATTCTTGATGCTAAATGGAGTCTATGTGCTATGTGACTTCGCCAATTTCAAGACCTATCTATTATTTACTCGTTGTCATTATCAAAACTTTGTTATGCTTCTGCTACATTTAACTAAAACATTATTAGTTGTAAAAATTAATTAATATTTTCTTATACAACGAGTACAACTTTTTCAAACGTCCATGATTAGTGGTCGTCCTTTATTGCTTTGTGTTCGGATTATTATGACGTCACGCCCTCGGACATGTAATCTGACTAGGCCCCGTCTGGAGGTGCGACAGATTGGTAATCAGATCCAAGGTTATAGAGAACCAGGTAGTTATACTAGGTCTGGTATATAACCAATATGTGATCATGTGCCTCTATCTGTGCTTACGTGTTGTCTATCCTTGCTATATATATATATATATATATAAGATTTCTATTTATACTTGAAACTATTATATATTGCCATATTTACATTGCCATTCATTTCATCATTTCTTTATGCCTTGCATGGTTTCATATAAAGGAAATTTATATAAACTTTTGCTTGTGCAGATCATGACAGCTTCAGCTATTGCTATTTCTTCTGATTCTTCGGATGAGAGTGTGGGATCACCGCCCTCTCGGGTTATTCTTTTTGGTGATATTCCTTCTACCTCTATGGTTGCTCCAGAGACTTCTACTATGCTCTTGTTATTTCATCTGTCGCTCTTGTGGTTGAGACGACTCTCGTCGCTTCACCCACTGGATTGTGTGGCTTAATTCCCTATTTGGATTCTGATTCTGATTCACCAGATGAGGTGTCTTCACCAAAGCACATTTCCCCGCTACCAGCTATTTCACCATTCTTATGCACCGATTCTTCTGAGGCTCCTGATTCTTCTGATGGACCACCATCGCAGGACCCTTATGTTGCTATCGTTGCTCGTTGGAGGAGCAGGGTAACATCACGTCCATCATCATCATCTGAGTTTCCTATTGCTCTTGTTACTGCCCCACCCGGGATTCATCAACGGTCAGCGATTCTTATCCGACCCGGGGAGGCTATTCCTTTTGGTCGACCTTATCGCACTCATCTTAATGGGCCGCATAAGTTGTTGACGGCGATGAAGAGAGTTGGACCTTTACCAGCTTGCAGATTAGCATCAAGGCATGCATCACCTCGTTCTTCAAACAACCACTCATCTTCTTCTAGTTCATCTTCGGATTCTTTGCCAGTTTATTCTTTGGGTTTGGATGCATCAGATCAGGCTTATTCTAGATCTTCGACTAGAGATGTATCACCCAGATTGTGTTAACCTTCGAGGAGAGAACCATGACGTAGTGAGGCATTTTGTCTTTGGTATGCTGCTCCATTATCTACTTTGTATCGATCGACTACATCAGAGTCATCTTCAGGAGATTCATCAGAGAGACCCCTGCATTCATCTTCACGTTCTGTTGGACCAACTCGCAAAAGATGTAGATCCTCGGTTGATTCTGTACCATCATCTACGCCAGTTATGGGATCATTAGCTCCTACCCGTGCTGATCTCTTACCACCTCGTAAGAGGTTCAGAGATTCATATTCTTCTGAGGATAGCATAGAGGAGGATACCGAGATTGATCCTATAGAGGCTGAGGTTGATATGGAGTTAGGTATTGGTGATGGGGATGATGTTAGAGATCATGTTGAGATTGAACCTAGGGATGTCAGGGATGACACAAAGGAGTATGAGGCTGACGCTAGTGCTGGAGACACGGTTGAGGTAGGTATCGACCCAATGTCTGAACCGATAGTCGAGGAGGAGATTATAGGGCCAGCTGGAGAGGATCCTTCATATTCGCCTGGCACTAAGGATGGAATTGTTAGGTCATTCGAGAATATGCCGATTTACTTGAATGATGCTATGCATGACTTTTACCATCACATGTCTGAGGTTCGTGTTTATAGGATTGTCGGGATTGTGACTGCTCAGAGATGGTTGGAGGATGATCGGTTGATATATAGGGGACATAGAGTTAGTATGATCGAGAGGATTGATAGCTTGTGGTTGGAGAACCTCAAGGTTCATGCTATGTTGGATATCGAGAGGGATCGTGTGAACAGTCTTCATCTTTCATGTCTCTTTCACCAGGAGGTGTTTCTTTGTTTTTGTCGGTTGCGTAGGGATATGATGATACTCGGGACGTTACTTAGGAGGTTAGAGTCGTTAATGTTGAGCGACTGAATCCGTCAAAACACACTATATATATATTATAAGTATATAAGGAAGTAACAAGATTATAGTAGAGATAGTATTTTTTCCCATCGGGTTTAGAACGAACTTTTAACAAAAAGTTGTATTATAATTCTCCCGGGTATTTTCCCTCGACGAAGTGTGAATTGGAAAATCGCGTTAGACTAGTGATGGCGTTTTGATTTTCGCTTTATAGATTTTGATTTGGGTTTCTAAATCCTACTTGATATAATGATAAAGTAAATAAAAGCATAAAAACGAGCAAAACAATAGAAAACAATTAAACATGTAAAGCATTAAACAAAAATGAGTATTTAAAACGAGACAAATAAGCAAGCATAAAAAAGTCAATTTTAAAATTGCAAAATTCTAAAAATAAATCCTACATTAAAAGAAATTATATTTTATTATTATTATTATTATTATTATTATTTAAAAAAAACTTTAATCTAAATAAATGCCGCAAATTAATAATCTCTAATCATATTTTAAATCCGCACTAATTTCTAAACACTAAATGAGCAAATAAAATCAACTAACTAAACATAGCAAACGTTATAACATCAAAAGATAAAAATAAGTCTACACTAAGTGTGGCAAAATTCAAATAGGCAAACATATTATAAAACGATAAAATAAATCTACTCTAAGTTTTGAAAAAGGATTAGAAAATGGAACCGAATTGGAGACCCGTAATTAAACGAATACCACCCGATTTATTTAGCTAAAACGAATAATTAAATTCGGTCTAGCTAAATAAAACCTTAAGCTCCTCGCCTCGTGAGTTGACCGGTACCAAAAGACAAAATAAACTTAAACTGTTAAAACAAAATAGTATACCAACATTCAAATTCAATTTCAGTTTCTAAAATCATTTTCACGTTATGATTTTGCAAACAAATAAACACGGCCCAACCACTAGCCCATTGGAACTTAAGTGGTCTCTGGTATAAATTCTAAAAATCAAACGCATGTCTAAAATCAACATAAGCCCAATTTAATTTCTTGTACCAATCAAACGTGCTCAATTGTCATTTTTTTAACGAAAAGGAAAATAGGCCATGAAAAATAAGCTAGATGAAATCGGTTTTTAAAGAAACGAGATAAGCTAAGGTTGTTCTATGAAATGAGCTACTTTTAAACTAATAAGCTACAAGTAAAATATCAAAACTGTTTTATGAAAAGATAAGCTACGAAAATGATAATAGATTAAGCTACAGTTTTGGAAATAAGCACTCATCCATCCTAACAAGCTCTCAATCATTCAAGGAGGTCCCAAGCTTATCAATAAGCTGAGTAAATTAATACTCGTGGCCTCCTATTGTTAGATCGAATCGAGCATAAGGATAAGCTAAGCGGAAGACGAAATAAGCAAAAGAAACTAGATCGAATTAAAACAAAAGCTTGATCGGTTTGTTATAAGCTTAGATCCTAAACGACTAAGCTATGTAATAGCTTAATCGAAATCTGAAATAAGCTAGAAAAGCAGAAAATATCAATATGCTTAAACACACAGCTTATTCGATAATAAGCTAACACCAAAAGCTTATTTAATACTCAAAACTTATAAAAGAAACAAGCTAACGAAATCAATAAGCTATTAAATAGCTTATTAATTTTATTACTTATTCTGAATAAGCTAAGATAACAAACTGAGAAATAAGCTTGAGAGAATAAGCTTATTAAGGAGATAAGCTAAAAAGAAAAGAAAAAGAGATAAGCCATAAGAAAAACCAAGAGATAATAAGTACTTAAGTAACATTACCACAAATCTTCATCTTCGTTAATACAATAAGCAAGTTCTACAATAAGCTCAATAAGGTGGAAATATTAAACTTGATATGATAAGCCGAATCTTAAAGTTACAAAAGAGAATAAGCTAGAGAAAAAAAGCTAACTACTACAACTTAAAAAAAACAAAAAAACGAGTAGTAAATTTTGAAAAGGAAAAGATGATAAAAATATGGTGGAGCGTGCCTTCTTAAATAGCAAATGATTGGAGCGGTTATGAATCGATATAAAAATGACAGCACACAACTACTTAGATCCACCAATGGTCTTGCGACGCGTGTTCCTTCCATTTGCTTTATGATAACGCAGCAACTCACATCCATTTGATCACTTTTACTTCCAAATTGAAATGAAATTGTTATAAGTCTCTCCACGTGTCGAAATGTGATAAGCCATCAAATTCCTAGTGCATTGTCACGTGATAGATCAGGAATTAATTCAGCAACACGTGCTGCATGACGTCATGCACCATCTTTTATAAATTTTATTTTGGGCTTATCATTAGGCTTTAGTCGGGCTTTGGCTGGTCCGACCCATAAAATGGGTTACGGGCTGGCCCAATAAAATCCTAGAGCACCGTTGGACTTATTTTCTTGCGCTCTTTCTGATCCCGTGCTCGGTTTTGTCTGCTTTGCCTTTTTTTTGTCCATTTCTTTAATATCCGTACCTGCACATACACAAACACAAAAACAAGCATATATTTGCAATTTTTATTATGTTTTTGGTCTTTTGAGTTCGTTTTTCATGGTAAAAGGTATGTATAAAATAGCGAATACCAGCGACGTTTGGGTTTTCGCCCTTAGACTAGCAGTACCATGATCATGTAGGACACTAGACTGATAGTTAGGTCTAGATGTTAGCAGTAGAAATAATTGTGGATCATGCA
>BQNB010064754.1:22179-35191 GCA_026074375.1 Tanacetum coccineum | reverse complement strand
AAGAAAACCAACTTAGGTTAGTATTTATTTAGTAAACACATATAACAATACATCACCAGTACCTAATATATAAGCAGTAATCGTTTTTTTATGAATATAGCTGTAAAAAGAAAATTATATAAAAAATGGTTTTGCATCTGTTATAGAGAATTCCTATTGAAAATCATCACTTATATTGTATATAAGTTGATAGATAAGTGAGAGTTTCAGGAAATCCAGCATCCATACCTTCAGAAAGACAGGGGAGAAAATTTGCGACAAGAATGGTCTGCTCTTCTTCTTAGTATCATCATCAGCCTGTAATAACATAATATGGATTGAAAACCATAGACCTAAATCAATAATAATCAACCTATAATGTCTAATATTAGTTTAAGTTTAGACCTCAAAGCGACTAATTGATCCATGAAGTGCAAACATTATGATACAATTTAGGGTTTAGAGATACACGGTTTACTTGGTAAAAATAAACGTATCTTTTAAAGTTGAAAACATAGTATAACATCTGGCATAGTACATACCTTTGATAACTTATCGGAAGATCTTCCAGCTGCACGCATGTAAGGAAACCTGTTAATATTTAGCAGTTGCGCTGCCTGAATGGCTTTGCATCTGTTATAGAGAATGCCTATTGAAAATCATCACTTTATATCTGTTACAAAGTGTCAAAGATAAAATGAAAATAATAAAAAAAATACGAGTTCTCAAGCGAGTCTTCCCCAATTGGAGAACCATAAGACCCTCACTAGTTTTTCATCAATGTGCCTAGATCGCCCCATTCATCACAAAAGTGATTGAGTGGGTCTTATGGCCGGAAAGGTAAAACAAAATCAGACTAAATATATAAAAAGATTTAGTTTCCAAAAATAAAAGATTTTAGTTACCATAAATAAAATCAAGATCTTTATATATATAGTGTGATCTATTATAAAAAGAAACAGATCTACTAAATTAACAGTTTAATTTTATTCATTTTTACAATATTAGCAATCAGTTGTTTTCAAGATCTAGATCTACAAATTTTATTTAATTATGGCAACGATTTGCATAATATTTACCATATTTGCAAGAAAAACATTAAATAAAATATTAAGCGCAGCAGATCAAGTATATGAATTAAATCTAGGCGTGAACATTCAAGACATGATATAATTCAAAAGTGTAACCCTAATGCCAAAAATGAGTTGGCTCGTGATGCCACTGTAGGGATTTAACATTCTAGGTAACCAGTTTAGCTACGAGTACGCAGCGGAATGGATCTAGTTAAGACACATAGATTAACACTTAATAAAGTAAACAAGTAATTTACTAACCTTTTGTTTAATGATAAAAATCAATAAACTTACGCCTGATCCTGATCTTGATCTTGAAAACATAGTGGTTAAATTACCATCTCTACGGTTGCTCACACAACACGTCAGCCAAGTACATCACGATGCTAGTCGTTACTTCACGAATTACAAACTAACAAACTAGTGTCTTTGTTTTTCATCTAAACACAATCGTATCCTTCAAAGGATGCTAATCTACCAAAAATCCAAGAACCGAAAATCAATTAACCCGAAACCCTAGTTAGGGTTGAACTTCGAATCAAGAAAATCGCAAACACCTTGTGTTTTAGAACCTTGCAACGTCGAGCTAAGGAAGAATCAAGTGAGACAGAATAAAACCTAAAGTTTTAATTGATTTTGGTTATGATAAAACCCAAAAATTCAAAGAACCCTTGTGAGGGTTTTGTCGAACTCTGGCAAAGGAAACAAGACAACCACAACTTTTTTGAGGGTTTTTTGGAGTTATGTGTCATGTATATGAGTTTATGTAATCAAGGGTATATATAGCCCGTGAATCCTACTCATGATAAACTAGTAAACCTTTCTTATACTAATCACAACTCTTTCATTTCCTTGTAGACCAAGAAAACGAATCTGGACACCTTCCAGACCTTCCATATGGCCGACTACACAATAGACTACCATAGGGTTCGTATCTTGTCACATTTAAACCTTTGGTTTTATATCGTGAAGTATTAAATGTATTCTCCGTGTATTAACGTGTGTGCCCCCAATAGGCTCACATATTCGTAACGTATACGTGCTAGCCGACTACCATAATCCAACACCATATATATATATATATATATATATATATATATATATATATATATATATATATATATATATATATATTGGTAAAACACCATATATATAATTGTTTAATTCATTATGCTGATTTTTTTCATTTATCTCTATCTCTACTATGTATAAAGAAAAAATCTCTTTTTTTTAAAACTAAAAAGCTTAAAAGATGAGTAAAGTTCAATTAATAATATTCCCTTAAGGCCTTAATTAAAAATGATAACAACATGAGTCATTAAATTAATAGTTTAAATATTTTTTAATCCTCAAACTACAAATTGAACCTTTAAGTGATGCATCAAGCGTCAAACCATAACTATAAGTTCGTAAGTATAATTATTTATCGTTATACAACGTCGCTAAGCGCGGATATCCATGCGGTATTTTTTAATATTCTGAAAGTATTTGTATTTGTATTTTTAAGGATCAACAGAAAATCTAATCAAGATGCTTCAATTTTATTTCATTCAAACTCAGCAACATTTGACATTTATGTTTGACATAATGTGGCTGCTGTTACAAAAGAATAAACAAATGTGATTTCAAGATCTATGGTTGTACCAACTATCCATTTAATGTTATTTTAAACACTCAAAAAAAATCTTAAGGACTTAAAGTTATAATAATATGGATTAAAGCAACACAAGTATATGCAACTTGGTATATATATTTTGATAAATCCATCAGAATGTTAACCAAAACATAAAAAGAAAATGCTGATGAAGACATTCATTTTCCTCTTCTTCTTTTCCTTAATTACATCTTCAGTTTCGAAAAACACGATTAAGGATCATATCGGAAGAGGCTCTTCACTATCTGTTGAAGATGATTCTCATGTCATAATGTCCTTAGATAAGTCTTTCACATGTGGGCTCTATGGCTTCCAAAGCAACGCTTACTGGTTTGCAATCTGGTACACAAATTCCAAAGATCGGACTGTCGTTTGGACAGCTAACCGAAACACACCTGTCAATGGCCGTGGCTCAAAGTTGAGGCTTCGCAAAACAGGAGCCATGGTATTGACCGATGTGGATGGGACAGTCGTGTGGGAGACCACCACAACGTCTACGGATGTTAGTATAGCGGTTTTACTTAATACAGGCAATCTGGTGTTGAAGAACCAAAAAGGTGAGATTTTTTGGCAAAGCTTTGATCATCCAACCGATACTCTCTTGCCTTCTCAAATACTAACAAAGAGCAAAAGCTTGACATCTGCTTTGAGAAGTGAGAGTTTTGAATCTGGATATTTTGGTTTAAGTTTTAACAGTATCAACGTCTTGACACTCGTTTATGATGGCCCTGAAATATCAAGTGTATATTGGCCTAGTCCTGATCCTGGTTTTAATGTATGGGCTTTTGGAAGAACAGCTTATAACAGCAGCAGAATCGCATACTTCAATGATTTAGGTATTTTTAATGCGAGCGACCGAATGAGTTTTACTGCTACAGATTTGGGTTTGGGGATCAGAAGGAGGCTAACTTTGGATTATGACGGTAATCTCAGACTCTATAGCTTGAACGAGTCAAGTGAATTATGGTCGATTTCATGGCAAGCTCTTGCACAACCATGTAACGTTCATGGAATATGTGGGAGAAATGGGATTTGTATTCATGGAGACAAGCCTAATTGTTCATGCCCGCCTGGTTATGAGTTGAGTGACCCTACTGATTTAAGTCATGGTTGCAAGCCTAGTTTCAACCAAGCATGTGATAAATCAACAAGGTTCAAATTTTTACCATTGCCGTTTACAGACTACTATGGATTTGATCTAAATTTCTCATCTCCCATTTCGTTTGAAGCATGCAGAGACATCTGTCTGAAAGATTGCCGTTGTGAAGCATTTAGTTATAGGCTTACAGGTGAAGGCGTTTGCTTTGCTAAGAGTGCCCTCTTTAATGGTTACCATTATCCTCAAATCTTAGGAACCATGTACTTTAAAGTACCAGTAGGCATGGAATCACAAAAATATGACTCAATCCTTATTGGTTCAAATACCACATGTGCAGATGTCATGGTTATGGTAGGTTCTCCGTTTCTGTATGAATCAGCTACGAATAAGGTGAAACGGGTTTATCTTTACTCATTTGCCTCAGCTATCGGTGTGCTTGAAGCCTTGGTTATCTTGTTAGGCTGGTGGGTATTCTATGGAAGAAATGAGTTATTAACCAACTTAGAAGATGGGTACCGTATGATATTTACTCAATTTAGGGGTTTTAGTTATAAAGAACTTAGGAAGGCGACACAAAACTTTAAGGTGGAAATAGGGCGAGGTGGATCAGGAGTTGTGTACAAAGGGGTCCTGGAAGATGAAAGGGTGGTGGCTGTCAAAAGATTGGGAAATGTGAGTGAAGGCGGAGAATTTTGGGCGGAGGTCAGCACGATAGGTAAAATCAATCACATGAATCTAGTGCGAATGTGGGGATTCTGCTCACAAGAACAGCACAAACTTCTAGTTTACGAGTACGTAGAAAATTTTTCTCTTGATAAGAGATTATTCTCCTCTAATTTTCTTCAATGGAAAGAAAGGTTTGAAGTTGCAATAGGTATAGCAAAAGGTTTGGCTTATCTACACCATGAGTGCCTTGAATGGGTGATTCATTGTGATGTAAAGCCGGAAAACATTCTTTTAGATGGTGCATTCCAACCAAAGATAGCAGATTTTGGCCTGGCAAAGCTGTCTCAAAGAAGTGGACAAAACACTGAGTTTACAAGGATTAGGGGGACTAAAGGTTACATGGCTCCAGAATGGGCTCGTAGTCTGCCAATCACAGCAAAGGTGGACGTGTACAGCTACGGGGTTGTGGTTTTAGAACTGTTGAAGGGGATCCGACTTTCTAATATCATTGTTCATGGAGAAGGAAAAGATGAAGAATCAGAGCTTATGAAGTTTGTAAGGGTAACGAAAAAAGAAATTAAAGAGGAGAAAGAGTTATGGATTGAAGAGGTAATCGATCCAAGGTTGGGAGGATTGTTTAGCAGGAGACAGGCTGTGAAACTGGCAGAGTTGGGTCTTAATTGCGTGGAGGAAGACAGAAATAGAAGGCCTACGATGGATTCAGTTGTCCAACTTTTAATTGATTGCGAGTCTGAGTGAAAATATGATTGTAATACACTCATGAAAATACATGCATTATTCGTAGTACACTAGCGAGATATCCATTGATGTGTGTATTCTATACACCTTTAACTAATATAAACAAAATCTATAAAAGAGTGAGTTATCATTTCAGCACATACTGTAGTATATGACAAATTGGATTATATTACTAACGGTTGCCCCGCGCTCTCTCTTGCTGCTCGTAAATCAACCGCGTTTGTGTCACCCTAGTTTGAAGAACCTTGTATGACTCTATCAACTTGATTGGTTAGAATTAAAGAGTAGAAATTTAAACCATTGTATAGTGTAGGGTCTAAAGTGTAAATACTTTGTAAGAAAGTTAGGAATTCTGTTAGTTGGTTATTTTCTCTTTTTCCTCTATAAGAGGTGACTTGTAACTCATTTTTACACATAGTAATGAACAAGCATGATTATCCGCGCGTTGCTGCGGGTCGTTAATTTTTTTCGCGTAGTTGCGAGGCATTATTATTTTTTATTTTTTTTATTTTGTGTGGTTTTATTTTTTCGTCCCCATGTTTAATAGTTTGTTTTTTTTCTTATATGGGCTTATGTGTGGGCTACATGTTTAAAAGGTTTCCTTATTTGGCTATACTGGGTTTTTTTTAATATAATTTTTATAGGAACAAGGCGTTTTTTTATTAATTACTGTGTGGGATTATTTTTCGGTCTCATTTTTAATAGTGCGGGTTAATTTTAGCGTTAAAATTTATTTTTATTTTTTTTCTATTTTTTATTAGTGCGGGTTTATTTGTTTTCGGTCTCGGTTTAATAGTTTAGTTTTTTCTATATATAGCTTATGTGCTGGGCCCTCCAGCGCGGGTATTTTTTTTATCTTAAATATGATTGTAATACACTCATGAAAATACATGCATTATTCGTAGTACACTAGCGAGATATCCATTGATGCGTGTATTCTATATAAAAAAAATATCTATAAAGAGTGAGTTATCATTTCAGCACGTATGTATTTACATCTACGTATGCAGAGTAGTGCTACTGAAGTAGTATGTACATAGTTGGATTATATTACTAAAAGGTGCTCTCTTCTTGCTTGCTCGTAAAGATCAACCGCGTTTGTTCACCCTTAGTTTTGAAGATCCTTGTATGACTTCTATCAACTTGATTGTTATATGTAAAGAGTAGAAATGTAAACCATTGTATAGTGTAGGGTCTAAAGTGTAAATACTTTGTAAGAAAGTTAGGAATTCTGTTAGTTGGTTATTTTCTCTTTTTCCTCTATAAGAGGTGACTTGTAACTCATTTTTACACATAGTAAGAGTAAATTGCATTTTTGGTCCCTGTGGTATGACCAAATTGCAGGTTTGGGACCATAACTTTTGAAATTGCACTAATGGTCCCTATTTTCAAGTTTGGGTTGCAGGTTTGGTCCTTTTGGGTTGCATTTTTTGTCCCTGTAGTTTGGTCAAATTGCAGGTTTGGTCCCGGCCTGGGGACCAAATTTGCAACGAAAACTTGAAAATAAAGACCATCACTGCAATTTCGAAAGTTAGGGTCCCAAACCTGCAATTTGGCCATACCACAGGGACCAAAAATGCAATTAACTCACATAGTAATGAATTTCATTTTTCCCTAAATTCTTTCACCATTTTACTTTACATGGTATTAGAGCTATTGTGACTCTGAATACCTAATTTCATCGTAAACCACCATGAAATCATCAATAAACCGTCGTTAACCACCACTAAACACCATAAATAATTGTTTTCTTCACAATTCATGTTAATTGTGTGTAATTGATTACATTTTGATCAATTACTTATGTTACGGATCTTCAATTTATGTTTAATTAAGATCTTGTTTGTGTTCAGTTGTGATTTTGAAATTAGGTCAAAATTTGGGGAAATTTGTTGAAATTGATTTCCACTGCTTATTGTGATGGATCCGAGTAATCCTCTTTACATTCATCCTTCTGATGGTCCAGGATTACTGCCGATTCAAAAAAAATTGATCGGAGCTCAGAACTATCGATCTTGGCGTCGTGCTGTTGAAATTGGATTGTCTACAAAGCGTAAGCTAGGGTTTGTGAAAGGTACTGTTGTTAGACCACCTATTGTACTTGTTCCACCTACTACTGCTGCTATGAATGTTGTTAAGATAGAATTGTGGGAAACTTGTAATAATTTGGTGATTAGTTGGATTATGAGTTCAGTGTCAGATTCTATTGCTAAGTCAATAATGTTCATTGGTACTGCAAGTGAAATCTGGACTTAGTTAGAAACTAGATTTTCACTTAGCAATGGTTCAAGAAAGTATAAGCTTAGTAAAGAATGTTTTGAGATCAAACAACATGGGAATTCAGTAAGTGAATACTACACTAGTCTGAAGTGTGTATGGGAGGAATTGGATTCCATGATTATTCTTCCAAGACTTGTGACTGTAACACCTGAAATGTCTGTCTTCTTGATTGCCGTCGAAAAACTAAAAGAAGAACAGAGATTGTTTTAGTTTTTAAATGGACTTGATGATTGCTATAGTGCTCAGAGGAGTCAGTTACTGTTGATCAACCCCCTTCCTAGTGTGGAAAATGCTTGTGCAGTCATACAACAAGAAGAATCTCAAAAGGATTTGTTTCAGAACAAAAGGTACTTCAAGAGTTCAACTGCTTTGTTAATAAACAAGATTCAAAGGGAAGTGTAGCATATTGGTGGTTTTTAAGGGTATCCTCCTGAAAAATGTTGGGAGAAGGTGGGATACCCTGTGTGGCATCATAAGTACAAACAAAGCAAGGCAAGTAATCAGTCTAAGGGAAAGAATGGTGCAAATGCTGGAAATTTTAAGAAAACTCAGTTTTACATTCACTTCGACTCTTATGAGGAGTGTGTTGAATTACATGAAGAACAGTGGTATTTCTGGAAATAATTGCTCAGATGTTGATCTTGAATTTGTTGCAGGTATGCTCTGTCTTAGTGCATCCACAAACAGCAATTTGTATAATTGGATCTTAGATACAGGTGCTACTGATCACATGACACCTTATTCTAAGGCTATATTGAATGCTAAAATTCTTAAAATTCTTCCCAAAATCACGTTGCCAAATGGTCAGTCTTCTGATATAACACAAATAGGACAGGTTAAATTGAATAATGGGATTATGCTGAAGGATGTTCTATGTGTTCCATCCTTTAAATTCAGTTTGTTATCTATTCCTAAGTTGACCAAGGATAACAATTGTGTGGCAATTTTCTTTCCAAACTTTTGTGTTCTTCAGGACTTGACAACCAAGAAGGTGTTGGGTCTGGGTAAGAAGATTGCAGGCCTTTATCATCTCCTTAATGTACCAATGGATTCTGTGGATGGGAAGATTAGAGATATGGTACAGTCTCATATGTCTAGTGGTTTGTTTTCATGTTCAGCAGGTATATACAATAAGCCAGTATGTACAAACATGTTTAGTTTGTGGCATCATAGATTAGGACATCTTCCTGTTTCCAAAATGAAAAATATTCAGTGTAATGATGTTCCTACTGTCAATGATTCTGGTTCTACTTGTCTTACTTGTCCTATGGCTAAACTTACTAGACTACCTTTTTCTCTGAGTGATTCTCATAGTTCTACTGCATTCCACTTGATTCATATGGATACTTGGGGTCCATATTGTTGGGTTTAATCTTGATGGGTTGTGTCCACGGGTCATGGTTCAGTGGGTATGGATCTCAGAAGTGGGTTGCTCCATTTAGCATTTGAATAAAATGAAGTGGGGTTTACCAAGTCTGTTTTGTTTGACCGGTTTGAAATTAGGGAGACATGGGGGGGGAATTTTGAATATTTTGCATGCATTAGTAATGAGGCAATAAAGGAGACGTTGGATCGCAGCATGTTGTAATTTGCTTCTTTGTTGTTAGCTATAAATAGGTAGCATGTATTTTATTGTAAGTGTCATCAGTTTTCCATATTAATATAATACACAGAAAACCCAAAACATGTGAGCACATGAGAGTCGCTAAATTTATGTTTTGGTCAGTTGTGAGTTTTCTGTGAGCATGACCGAGGGTGAGGAAGGCTGATTTCCAACACATATAAGGTATCACAGTACAGTAATAGGAATATATCTAACCATAGGGATGACTTTAGTAGAGCAACTTGGACCTACTTGATGACTAACAAATCAGATGCTTTTGCAATACTGAAAGTTTTCCTAAAGTTTGTAGAACTTCAGTTTAATACAAAGGTTAAGTGTGTTAGATCAGATAATGCTTTGGAATTTGTTAAAGGTCCTTGTGCTTCTTATCTAGCTGATCAAGGCATAGAGCATCAAACCACTTGTGTGGATAGGCCTCAACAAAATGGTAGGGCAGAAAGGAAACATAGGCATATCTTTGGAAGCAGCTAGAGCATTAAGATTTTCAAGCCTACCTTCCTTAAGATTTTGGGAGATTGATCACCACTAGCGACCATCTATAAATAATTTCCCACTCCAATTCTTACAAAATAGAACAAAACCTTAGTGAGCTCCTGCTAAACAAAGATCCTTGATTATCACATCTGAAATTTTTGGATGTTTTGCTGTTGCTACAAATCCTTCTAGGATTTCTGATAAGTTTGCTTCAAAAGGTGTGCCTTGTGTGTTTTTGGGATATCCTGCTCAACAAAAAGGGTATAAATTGTACAATCTACTAACTCACAGTTGCTTTGTGAGTAGAGATGTTCAGTTTCATGAACATATTTTCCCTTTTGCTGAATCTAGTACTGCTCAATTTTGTCAACCTATGCCTGTTCCTATGCCAAGCTCTAAAGTCATATTTGATGAACCCATTGTCCTTCCTACAAATGTTCCTGTTCATATGATCAATGAGAATTCAAGAGAAGAAGGTGAGAGTCACACTATTACACCTGCTGCTGCAGAAGATGTACCTGAAATTTCTTCCAATATTCCTATCAGAAAGTCTTCTAGACAAATCAAGCCACCTGGTTGGACTAAAGACTTTGTTGTTCCATCAATTAAACCTGTAGCCAATCAGGTTACTGCTCCTGTTTTACATTATACCATGTTCTCCATCTCTTTAGAAAAACAAGTGGACCAACAATGATCGCAAATCCCACAAAAAATCCCAATCCAATACTAATAAAGAGGTCAGTTCCATAGTCCGTGTTATCATTTGTTTCTGGTGACGGCTTTGTAGGAACTTCTGATGTATCATTGTCACAAATTTTGCTCAAAGGGATACCACATAAACCTTGGTTACACTTAAATGAGAGCTCCGTAAACGTTTGAAATTGTGAGCCACGTGGAATACGCCCAGTCAACTGATTATATGACAAATTTAAGGATGAAAGGAATGAAAGACTTGCAATCTCAGTTGGAATTCTTCCGCTTAGCTTGTTTACCGAGATGTCCAGTGATTCAAGGCTTTCCAGCTTTCCAATTGATGGCAGAATTGGACCTGTGAGTACATTGTGGGACAGATTCAAAAGCTTAAGTAGTTTTAAGACGCCAATTGTTACTGGTATGCTCCCTTGGAAACTGTTATTAGACAAATCGATCGAAGTGAAAATGTTGAGAATTTTAACCACCTCTCTGCTTGCGCCCTTGATAACAACAGTCGCTGAATCCTGATAGTATATTTCACTATTACCAGGATGCACGTAATGGAGGTAGTTGACCTCTGCCTGGTTGTCCATGACTGCTTGAAATTTGTGAACAATTTTGGAGGTAGAACGCCTGAAAACCCGTTTGAAGCAATGTCAATGATTTGTAGATTTGTCCGGTTACCGTTAAATCCAGGACAGCTGATATTTCCATAAAAGCTGTTGGAACGTATGACAAAAACATGTAGGTTGGACAAATTACTCAACCAACATGGAAAAGTATCCTTTATCAGATTATCACCAAGATCCAATGTTTTCAGAACACAACTTTCGGGAAACAAGTCCAAAACATTTCCGCTAAGGTTGTTTTTTCCTAGATTTAGCACTTGAAGAGCCTTGCTTGTTTCTGCCAAGCACGAAGGTACCGTACCACTCAAACTGTTATGAGACAAATGCCAGTGAAGTTATTTGCAGAGAGCATGAGAGTCGAAAGGAGTGGAGTTTGAAGATGAATTCAGGTATCGGACCATCAAACTTGTTGCTGCTCAGATCTATAGGTCCCAATTTATAACAAGAAACATTTATAGATTCACTAATTTGACCAGAAAACGTGTTGTTGGAAAGGTGTAAACTTTGAAGCGAAGGCAACGATAACACAGACTCAGGAAATCTCCCATCCAAAAAATTGCTAGACAAATCCAGTACGAAGAAGGAACATTACCCGTTAGATTGTTGTAATAAAGATTTACACTTACTAGATTCTTAGCTGACTGGAACGACGGAATTGAACCAGTGAAAAGATTGGCTGATAAATCCAGATACTCAAGACGCGTAAGGTTTTGCATCAAACTTGGAATAGGTCCGCTGAGTCCGCAACTTCTAAGTTCCATCCTGGACAACCACTTAAGGCCACCAAGAATCAGGCAGTGTCCCGCCTTTTATACTCTCATAACTATGATCAAGTCCTATAACATGACCAGATTTATCACATGTCACGCCGCCCCAGAGACAACATTTGACACTTGTGTTCCACCCTGCAATCTTGGTTGACAGCGAATAATCATATATGAGCTCGCCTTTGAACGGTAACAGTAATGATTCTTGATCCTTAAGGCACTGTCCATGTACATATTTAGTATGCAAACCAAAAATGATCCAGTACATCGGTATCATAAATAGAAGCCAAGTTGAAATTTGAGTACTCATTTGCTAAATGGTGAAAACTGCAAAGATATGTGATTTAAGGTTATACAACTTCAAAGATATTTGACTATGGTCCCAAAATGTTTTGTTACATGATGAGATGCATGCTAGTTAGCATATAATGGCAGAACATGATTGGATGTGACAGATTTCTTAGGATGACAAACTGGTCCACCACTTGTTTA
Organism: Tanacetum coccineum; assembly: GCA_026074375.1. NCBI lineage: Eukaryota > Viridiplantae > Streptophyta > Magnoliopsida > Asterales > Asteraceae > Tanacetum > Tanacetum coccineum. Next base: position 23,002 of record BQNB010064754.1, on the reverse strand, counting down.
TATTATCTTAAATTAAAGGTGTAATTAGGCGTGGACAGCACTTAAATTAAAAAATATAATGATGCATGTGAACAAACTTTGTAATAAAAATATATTGCATGTCATATGTGAGATACACACGATGGGAATATTGAATATTTAATATTTGATCTAATGTTTTTTTTTAAACATGCATTAAAAAATTTAAATTCATACAAATCGTTCTTCGCAAGCGAAGTAAATTTTTGAGGAAAAAAAACATCTCAACTAAACCTGGAGGTGGTGGAAAACGTATGGCGGGCAACCAGTGAGCTATTTGATTATTATCTCAATTAATTTAAGAAAACGATAATTGCATATTATTTGCTCATAAACGAATATCATCCATAAGAGCAGCTAAACTCCAAGATGGGAGTGAATCTGAAGATGATAAGGAGATAGGTAGTTGGGAGTCAGATTCCACGGTTGCATTAAACCAACCTCGATTGAATGCTAGTGAGCAAGCGTAGTGTACCACAATTATCTCGGCGTGGAGAGGAGATATGGCATGGAAAGGATTACCAAGGACATAAGCGGCATTAGAATTCTTGAAAGCGGCATCATAATTTAACTTCACCAAAAGGTCGTGGGGGTATCTAATATGAAAAAGACTGCGAGGTGGAATCAAGGTTGGTGGCCGTTGAGGAAGCACTCATAGAAGACCGAGAGGCAACAAACTTCTGACAATCATTAAGTAGAAATGGAGGCAACCGTGTTATGCGGGGATGGAGGCACATTATCAAATACAAAGCTATTACGAGATCGTCATATAAACCAACAAATTGTTGTGACAACTGATAGAACC